>CAJUYH010000587.1:1482-17638 GCA_910591685.1 Galerucella tenella
GCTTCACACAAGGAAACAGAGCCAGTAAAAATTTACTGAATCATACAACAAGCCGCTTTGCATGGTACAGGTCTATCTTCATCGCCAAGTAATCGAGATTTATAAAAGTTTGTTGTAACTAGTATATGTGGCATTTCACTAGTGTAACAGCTCTCATAAACTTCCATACTCTCATCAATTGTTAACCATTTTGCCAACATATAATTTGATTCAATTATCCCTGCAGCCATTCTCTCAGTAAATAGCGACTCAACACTTGGTTGTGGCATTATTGATGCCGATGATGATTGTGTATCCAATTGCATAGTATTACTTCCGTCATCCTCAATGCTCGTGAAATTCTGTATACTTTCTCGCGTGAATCTATCGTAATCTATTACTAGATCCACACTCGTAGTATCCGCTTCCAAACCATTATCATTACCAACCTCACTGGTATGATTAGGTCTACAATTTTTGAGCAATTGCTTCGGATTAATTGACTCTACAGTCTCAGTTTCCCAACACTCATGCATATCAGGTTCTTCAATAGTACTAATCAAATTTCTTTCATTCATATATAGCAAATCATCATTGAAAATATCAACTTCTGCATGTGATGTGTATATTCCGCTATAAATAATTAACGGTAACAATTTACCGTCAATAGACACTATAATTTTTTCCTGTTCATATGTCTTCACTTGATCAACATTCACCTCCATTCTCATCATCGCCACATCTCGACTAGATTCAATTATCCTTATATTTTTAGTATTATTTCTATTCAACAGAACTTTATCGAAATTTATCCGAGTGCATTTGGCAACTCTCACACCCGCATTGCTATCCTTCTCCGTGAATTCACAAATATCATGTTGTTCCATTAAAGATTTAGCATCAAGTCTCAATGCTCCACGATTTTTTCTACGTTTTTCACGACAATTCAATTGATTATCAAATATTCTTTTATTAATATGTGTATGATAGCCAAAACTGTTGGTAAGTCTTCGTTTATCAGTTCGAGTTCGTTTTTTCTTCTTTCTAATTGTCGTTTGCATATTATCTTGTGGACAACTATGGACCCTTGCGAATTCGCCGCAGCAAGCCGTTTGTAATGACATTATTTTGACGTCATTCACGATATTATTAGCAGATAGTGCAGGTATGGAGTTGCCTTGCAAGTTTTTTGACAACTCACTATCATCCAATTCATCGTCTTCCATATCACTTTCGGTCACACCACTACCACCATTCGCGATTGCTGTAATGAACAATTCTGGTGAATTGGCACGTCGTAACCATTGTGTAACGGCATCGGTGATGGGGTGATCGGAAAAACGTGTTTGTCTTTCAAAAGCTAAATCTTCAATTGATGTATCAGTACGCATTTGTGCTTCAATGGCATCAACACCTATTGGTATGCCATTAATGTGCATTTCAACATCGGTTTCTGATGTACGTAAATGTTGTTGTTCCAACTTGGATCGAGGCGTGCTCTCACAAATCAATTTTATCGCAGCTTTGCACTGACTTTTAGGGACATTAACTTTCAATAATTTTTCATGATTTGCCAATCGTTGAATTTCAACTTTATCAAATGATTCATTTGCTTCATTGGATAATTGATCGCACTCCGTTACAATTACTGTTTCGAGTACGTTATTTTGAGGAGACAACTGCGCACAATTTTCATCAAATTTCTCGAGAATATCATTGAACTCGGAACATATAACATCAACACCTATTTCAGTTTCTTGTAATCCACAAAAACCATTGGTATGACGCGCTTCATTTGATATTGCTTCAGCAGCATACTCGATGTTTGTGACAATGGCTGGCAACTCGGTAGGCGATTCGTCAATGTCTTTAATCGTCACGGAATTATGCGATAATCCGCCATGGTTAAGCAGCGATTTTTGTGGCCCAAAGGGCTCAAACTCTTTGGCATTATGCTCTAATGTAAGTGGCACTGTAGGTGTAAAAATTGAATTACTGAGTGGTGTATCACTCTGTGACTCAATATTGGTAATTTTAAACTCGAATTCTTTGCAATTCGGATTTAATGGGCGAGTGATGGTTGTGCTTTTAGAAACAACTGTATTTATACCATTTATAGACATTTGAGTTTTCATATTTTCAGCTTCGGAACTATTATAATCCTCCTCCTCAAGGCCATAATCCCCAATATTATCCTGCATACCAAATAACAATGAATAATATAACGATAGACACGATCTAAATATATCTTTTATTGTTATTATTTTTATTACTAATAGTAATAATAGTAATAAAAATAATAATAATATAAATGTGTATTTTCATTTATTGCTTACCAGGCCAATTGGCCTTCTTGATTTCCTATGTTTCATCTTTTTCTTCTTCCTGGATCGGGCGAACGCCGACGTCGCAGCATTTACCTCGTTCGCTCTCATCATTTGTCCGCTTGGCATTGCCATACCTTGGAATCAAAAAGCATATGGAAAAAATGAGGAATATAGCTTTCAGATTGTTGAGGGTGAAATGTGCGATCAATGTATAAAAAAGTATTTAAATTGGTAAACAAGTGACGAACCGCGCACTTCATTCTTTTCCGTTGTCAACTTTAGCCTCATTTTTTCTCACTCCCGTTCCAGTTATTTTTATCTTGATCTGTATTTAGGAACGATGCAATTCGTGCCGCTTGCCAAGCATAGTAAATCAGCCACGGACTCCCGATAGAATATTCTCGAGTATAGAAATGCTAGAGTAATCGCAAACACACTATTGTGCTCTTATAATTTTTCCAACTTGATAAACCCAAAATAATATTCAAATATTATTGTGTATATAGTGTGTATAGTGCCATTATGAAATGCCATTTGACTTTCGCGATGCTACTAAATGATATTCATAATATAATAATGAATATAATATTATGTTTGCATTATCGAGTGACAATGCATTAAACCAATTACATTGTGGAAATTATGTGAGTTTTATATATTTCAATATGCAACAGTAGTCATGTGCTTGTGTGACTGCACGTGTTATAAATATATATAAGAATAATCGTTTAAAACAAAAAATTGAAAGGAAAGAATCAACAATAATAACGACATATCTCTTTGTCCCGGCTTGTCAGTTACTCTTTTTTTTTTACCTTGAACGAAGTAGAGACGAGATGGCTTTAAAGCAGCAAGGACGACGATGAACGGGACAGCAGTTGTGATTGTGGACATACCCCTTTCCACCTGCAGCCCGTCCGTACATTACTGCTCTCGTTTTAACATCAGAAAGAGGATAACAATCAATGGGATTGGACGGGCTCAAAATCGTGTATACGACGAGAGACGGGGCGGTTTGTGAAAACTACTATTTTAATCACCGGCTAAGCACACATGTGAATTTTCAATGAACCTACAAATACTACACAATTTATCAAATCTACCGCACAAGTAAACCCCCCCCCCCCCCCCCAACAAACACTCACTCGCATATTTCATTATATTCCATAATAATTTAATTGTTCATTAAATATATTGTTCCTTCTCACGTGTACGCGTACCTCTTGCTGAATCTACAGTCACGTATCTTTTTTTGCGTTTTATCTATTTTTTTTCTTATTCTTTGTATTTTGGGTGTATTGAATATCGGATAATGGAAACGTGAACAATTACGCCCGAAACCGAAATAATAAATTAATTGAGAAATATCTATAATGGCACTATTGTCAATATGAGTATGAAACAAACCGTTGAGATTGACGAGAGCTGGACCAAACATATAATGACCAGGATACATATATGGTTGAGTTACTGGTGGTAATACATGATGAGATACATGTAATGATTGGGATAAGACGGTCTCAAGTGATAATTCATTTGAAACGTTACCGTCCACTGTAGGAACGCTAAAATTTTCAGTATCCTGCAGTTCCTCTGACTTGTCCCGCTTTTCATGCTGACTGTGATGATCATCATCATCTTCATTATCATCATCATCACCATCATCATCATCATCATCATCATCATCATCATCATCATCATTATCATCATCAATATTTTTTTGTCCAATATTTACAGCACTTTCGGGCCAATTTATACCACTATTTATGTTTCCAGTGGTTTCTTCAATGCCATTAAGGTGTTCAGTCGGTGCGACTATTTCATTTTCATTCATTGTCATTGGATATTGTTGATCCGCCTAAAAATCCCTCAACCAAACAGTTAATTAAAGGAATAATATATGAAAGAAATAATTGGAAAAAAGTATCAAATAAACAAGATTGGTCAACCTGATAATCAACAAGACAATATTGTTGATCGAGCTTCGGAACAAAAGCAGGGTTTACCCACTCAATGGGTCGGAGTGGAATAGGTTGACATGGCACAGCAGCTAAAACATTGTGCATTGATGGCCCTGTCATTGGCGGCCCCATTAGCATCATTGGATATTCGTAATAATAGCCACTTGCATGATCGTAAAAAGTGCCATAACTCATCGGCACAGATGGTTCAACCGGTAGTGGATAGCTTTCGATTCCAGTGTCGCGATAATCAAACAACTGCTGATCCTCTGTTGTTTCACTACCATCTAACCGATGATAAATAAAAGTCACTCCACTGATATCATACATTTTTCAAATCTTAATTATGTCATTGTCAATAAATTTATTTACCAGCAGTTGAATGCGATGCCGACTGACTCTCGGCTGTTGATGGCGTTGCGCTAGTGCTGGCATTATTACCTGACCAAACTTTTTTTCGCGCAAGATAGCCTTTTTTAAATAAAACATCCTGTCGCGGTGTTGTGATACGAGTGTACTCATTTTCATCAAAAATAAATTTTGGTTGTGAATATGATGGTGATGCCCCAGCGGAGTCACCAGTCCCGACATCATTCTCCTTTCTGTGCTGTACACTTCTTGAGTGTACTGGCGACTTGCAAATACCTTGACCACTATTCCTTGTACCATTCTCGCGGATTTTACGTATTCCATCCTCGGCATTTTGGGCGTCCGGTAATACCGATGGGCAATCTACAAAGCAAAAAAAAATAAATTATTCAATTGCTATTGAATAATTTCATGAAGCTATATAATACATAACATATAAATTAATTCATATAAAATATTTGTTCATTCTCTTTTTACTATCGAGAAGTGATTGTTGACTTGTCTATCTGAAAATGCATACCGTATTGATACCTCGCAATCAAAAGAACATAATATATATATATATATATATATATGTGTGTGTGTGTGTGTGCGTGTGTGTGCACGCGCGGATGTGTGTGTGTCATGCAATAGCCGATCTCCTTAAAGTTTCTTCACATAGATGTGTCCTATATATACGCTCCATGAATTAATTTTACACGCAGTCTTTTTAGACTATCATGGACGAGAGTAAGTGAAACGATATAGGCTGTAACGTGCTCAAAGCCGAATGGAATGATAGGAAGCTGTACAAAAAAAAATGGAGAATGAAAAACAGTAGATGACGCATCGTTGAATCGTTGTCGTCGTGTAATAGTCAGAGCAATACACTTTGATGTGCACAATATACTGAACGAGACTGTACGGCGTAAGATCGCATCGCGTATTCGGACTAGAATAGTCTTAGTATGAGAATAGAATAGCAGAACGGGTGTGAAGGAGAATACGACATGTCGACTTAAATTTATTAAACCTCAAGAGGCCTGCGGTCGTGAATTTTGCTACAAGCACACGAGAGTATGCTTCCCATATAGCCTAATTTATCCAAAATAGCGGCTCCATAATATGGCATAAAAAATGACGAAATTATCAATGAAACATTATCAATTGTCTGAAATGAATTAATTGCAATAGACATAACATAAAGTAGAATATATGATATAATAGAAGTATGTCAGACATCGAGTTTAATGACCAAACCTATATGTAACATCTAAACACTAACAAACACTAATGTATAAGTGGTAAACTGGTATAAATATATGTTGAGCAGTAGAAGTGTACGTATGTAATGTGACAGAAAAAATAGAATGGACATGTTAGTTCGATTTTTCACGACAACGGGCAAAACGACTGTATTTGTTCATTTCTTCGTGTAAACGCGCCGGCTAATATATTATACGAATATCGAGTAATAGTAGGAGTATACGCGACTGCGCAACATTATGAAACATATATTTTATTCTATTTTACTCTGTTCATTATGTATAAACCGTTGCAAACGGCTCGAAAAGGGAAAGAGTACGGAAGCATATGCAAATCATACGTTAATATTCACGAGATATTGATAAAATCCGGAAAATAATGTAATATCATCAATAAAACTGAATGCCTATTTCTCTCTTTTATATCTACCTATGTGCATGTTAGTGGTGGGAGAAAGATCGTCACGAGCAACCAATTTGGAACGTCTCTCGACCGTTATAGAATAGTCTAGACACATTGTCGAAAACATAAGACCAAACACCAAAAACAAATCTGTTGATGAGCAAAAGTATTGCGAGTCCTTGATAACTACTTTTTTTTTTTTTCTCTTATTTTTCATGTTGGTTAATGGCTTGCTGAACCGACCCTTTGGCCTTTATAACTTCCCATAATGATAAATAGCATATAAACAATTGATTGTGTAAGATTTTGAATGAGGTTGTTACGTAGCGATAACAATCGTCGATACCGTCACCATTCTAACAATAATGAGATAGTATATTAATGTGCCATACTCATACCGTGTATCAATATTGGTCAAAGAAACCGTGCAAAATTATTATACGCACGTACATAACCTATACAAAGAGCACGTAAACTCGACCACGAGGCACACCGTCACATGCTTGTCATCCAATTGTTTTTCAATTTTGATTTTTGAACTAGATGGTGTGTGTCATGCAATTTATCGAAATTAATTCAAACGTGACACACACCCTATTACATTTTCATTTACACTCAATACAATCTAGCGTTTGAATTACTTTTCTTATGCTTTTTATCGTGTTTTTTATTTCGTTTTTCGGGAATTATATTTCATATTTTGGTCACAATGTAATCCTTAATAGCACGCAATCGAATTTTTTTTACTTTAAAACAGATGAAGAAATTTCAAGCAATTTCGCGCATGCGTGGCCATGTGTATATATGTATGAGCGCAATCAACTGCTGTTACGCAATCAGCTTCATCATCTCTTAGCGCTACAACAATCACTCTATCATTATTGATATGCATGCTTAAATATATGTATATATCAACAAGAAGATTATAGTGGACTGAACAAAATTTCTATATTCTCTTATTATTTTTTTCGTTGGTTGATAAACAATCGAAGAATTTCATAAGTTAATTCACAATCTCTCACAAACTCTCCCACCCTGTTTCAAGAGCACATTCAAAATCACCATTATATTGATTTATGGCATTATTTGTATTATGTCTACGGGTCTTTGCGCTCACCAATAACACGTATATACAATTTATTCAATACTTAATGCAACATTTATTTATTGCAAACAATTAAAAAATTAATGCGTTTATATGAATATTGAAATTGTGAAAATTACCATCAGATATTGTCAAATACACACAATTGTCGGATGTACGACACGATAGGAGACTTTATTTCCATTCGTTGAAAATTAACACTTTTGAATTGGAGTTATCTACCTCATAATAAGAAATGAAATTGAAACGCAAAATCAAGGTAGTTAACACGTGAATATAATCGGAAGACAGTATGTAAGAAAACGAGGAGAGAGTGAGAAGACAAGCAGCTAAAATATGGATGGGGAAGTAGACGAGAGGCCACATACATTATATACATGAACCATCCATAAACGTACATACATATATACATACAAGCAGGCAATGTGCTTGGATCGATGATTTGCGGCCTCCGAAAAGAAACCAAGAGAAAATATTGTGTATATGCACAGAGAAGGGGTGTGATAGGGTTTTCGATCGAAGACAACGGCGGTAATGCCGACATATCGCATCATTGATAATTATCATTTCGACACATATGAATGCATAAGAACGTAACAAAAATATGTGCTCGAAGGTTCACGCTTTTGACTATCTTCCCCCCCCCCCCCTTTTTTTTTTTTTCACACACTCGTGCATGAACAATTACCAACCCATACGCACACAGTGACTTTCATAGGGACATAGTAACCGTAAGATATTAATTTACAAAATGTCCAACGATAGATTGATGTCAAACAGATATTAGTCTCATTACTCGTAACAACTCTGACGTAATTTTCAGCGAGCAGAAAAAAAATAGTACCATTATTTGTATGAATGCCAGCGCGTTTCTGCATCTTGATTTTGGTATATGAAAATATCTAATTAAGTAGTTACAACATACATGAGTATTATAAATATTTATTGATTTATATTTTGTTTTTTGGCCAAGGAGAACGGGGAGACAGACTCACCGGCGATGTTCAATGTTCTCCATCGCGTTTTCCGTTTGTAACCTTTGCCCATATCTCTTCTAGGAGAATGAGACCGGGCTGCTGGTCCCTCTCTCCGTTGTCACTGGATCCTTCACGATAATTATGGCAGCAGCAACAGCGAAGAAAAATATATTCTGGTCGACATAATAAAATAATAGAGGAAAAAAATAAAAAAAAAAGAACACGCACTACTACCTTGTATGATCCATTAGTGCCACCTTCATTCGTATTCTTGCCCCTCTCCCGTTCCCTCCCTCGTGCATTCACCCTCTCCCTCTCAATCCCCCTTACGGCCGTATGTTCCAGGTGCCATTTACCACCCTCCTGATTACAGTATATTATTTGATATTCAATACAATGAGTTGATATTGTTCAATTGTTGTTTTGTCTCCGAGTGTTATATCCCGCCGAAGTACACGACAATATCAAGAACAATCCAGAGCTGTGCATCCGAGCCAAGAGAATCGCGAGCACATACTGCCTTACTCCCCACCCCTCGATACAAGACAATTTCTCCCCACCACAGCGATTTCACATACTGCGGCTGCGGCATAAGCATACAACGCTGCATATATACACGGACTAAAAATGACGTAACATTAAAGAATATAGATGTACAGTGGGCTTCTTTATACGCCTGCATCAGTTGGTGTCAGCAGTCATTTTATATTGAATTTTGGCGCAGGCGCAGGTTGCCACGACAACTGGAAATTTTAAATCTTGATATTTTCCCACTCAAATCTGCCGGCCGGTGATTCACACATGCATATATGTATGTGTGAATGCATATACTGGCAATTATACGTACATATATATACGTGTGTGTGTTTGGCTATATTGTATATATTTGGTGAGAATTTCATGGCTTACGTTATCTATCATCGGGAAATTTACTATCAATCTCTTTCATTGCACTTGTATTTTATTAAAATATTGTACAATTTTTTTTTTATAAGAAGCTGTTGTTAAATTTGACAATGGACAGTGATTTATGTGTTTAATCGGGTGAGTGAAATTGTAATATTTTGAAGGTCTAACCTACAAATTGCCCTAAACACACTCACACCGCATAGTGTCATAAGAAATCAAAATGCTAAAATTGACATCTCTGAGTGATTTTGGAACTTTCATCATCAATAACGATGCGATAGTCGGTCTTATCGATGATGTCGCTTTATATTGTAACAAAAATAATCTTCACAATGAGAATCAATTGTTCGCTACATATATACGAAATTATCCGGATGTTAATATAACGTCTGATATGCTGGCAACACGGGAATCTGCACGTACAATTGGAGCTGGTGATTTGTTTTTACCAGTTGAAGATAGCGCTTTAAAAAAAATTGCGAGTGTATGGCGGGAAAAAGGTTTAATTGAAGCTATACGGACAGCTGCTGGTGAAGATCCTCATCGTATTACAACATTCGTTCATTGGATAGCCAATAGGTTTGCTTTATTTATCTTCATACCCAATAATTAATCCAATACTATTATACAAATTATTATTATTATTATTATTATTAATGTAGTTGTTATTGTTATTATTATTTATATTTATTAAAATAATAATAATGTTGTGCATTTATTTTCCAGTATTACTTTTATAATGGGTTTTATTGAGCGGAAAACATCGGCGTATGAGAGACTACCATCAATAGGATCTGGTTCAGTTTCTGACATTGCGGCAACTCGCGACTGGACTACAGCATTGGTATAATTACGTTTCTTTTATCATTCATTCACAATCATTATATAAATAAATGATCAATCAATTAATTAACAATGAATTGCTTAAACAATTTATGGTATTGAGGTGCGATGTTTGGCATGGCATCCACACCGCGCACGATTGGCATTAGCAACGCGCGATGACCGCATTAGGATATTCTCAAATGAAATTCATGGAGTAGCTGTACTACGACATGGCAGTCAAAAATCTGTGTGTTCTATGAGTTGGCGACCAAACTGTGGACGCGAATTGGCAGCAGCATGCAATAATGGTGTTCTTGTATGGACCGTGGAATTGGGTGCAGCTAGTAGTTCATTAAGTCATGCCACTCTACTTCGTCAAAGAAAACATGCGCCCGTAACTGGAGTATCTTGGCATCCTCAAGGCGATTTGTTAGTATCATGTTCCCCCAATGACTTAAATATAATCGTTTGGGATGTGGCTAAAGAAGTGGGTGTGCCGCTAAAACGAGTTGGAGGTGGAGGTCAATGCTTCGTTCGATGGTCTCCTTGTGGTGCTAAACTTCTTGCCGCCACATGTCGAACAGTTTTCAGGTATTAACATATTTTTATAGTCACAATATGTATATATAAATAGAAATATGAGAATGATTGATTGATAAACAAGTTTTTTTCTGCTGTTTAAATATCCCATCAAGAGTTTGGAATACAGAACGTGGCACTCCATGGTCAGCAGAACGATGGACCGTTCCTAATGGACGTGTGGCTGCTGCTTGTTTCGGACCACATCAAACCATTTTATTCGCATCCACTGAGAATCCATCGACACTTTTTTCTCTGCCGTTGCGTGATAATATTTTCGATATACCACAAGGAATGACATCAAATGATGAATTGAAAGTCGCCATTCCATTGATTGATCTTGCCCAAAATATTTTTCCTGCAGAAGGTCATAATGAAGGAGTGATTGTTGGTGGAAAAGTTGTGGCTATGGATTGGGATCCATTAGGACAATACCTTGCAATATTATTTCAAGAGAGTCCAATGGTCGCCGTGTTTAATACAAAAATTGGTAACACTTCACGATTAACTGAAATCTCATCGAGTTGTTTAATAAAAGGATTTCCAGGAGAGAATCCAAATTGTTTACAGTTTCATCAGCATTTGATGAATGATCAATTGACTGCGTGTTTGACTATTGCTTGGAGTAGCGGTCGTGTACAACAATTTCCTATTGTTGTTAAACGTCCAAATGAATGTCTTGTTTCAACGCAATCGGTTAATCCATTGAAGAGTCCTGCAATAGACTACCACTCATTTTGATAAACAATTTGTATTGATTATTAATTATTCAGTTATCAACTAGTTTATGTGTATATGCGCATAATATATCACTTGGATAACTTTATCATGTTAAAATATATTAAAAAGCCAATACAAATAATAATAATAATAATGATAATAACGGCAACATTTGGTGTATACATAATGCTCATCGCAATTCGTCATAATATATCCAATAAACGGCGAGACGATACATCATCTCGAATTTGTATTCTAATTATACCATGTCACATGCAGAGCGAACGACTTTCTATTTTTATGCCACTTGACCGTACGCTAAGCGTTGACACACACGTTTTACTCGATACATACAAAATACAAATATACTCATACAGATACATATATATATATATATATATATATCATCACAATTTTCTTCCTTTTCGGCTCTTCATACTCATTATCAACCACCAATTTCAATACAATACAATGTACGTTATTTTCCATACAATAATTCACCCAAAAGATTTGGCATTCTGTATCAAATTATTTATTTACGTATCATAAACTTTCAATTTATTCCTTTTTTTTCCCATCCTTTATTTTATTCAATTTTTTCATTATACTGCAGACTCACTCGCATGTGTAAGACCATGGAAATAAGTATATTATTTCAACGACGTGGATATACATGCGGTGGACGATGGGTATATGAACGCGGTTGACAGGTGCCTCGACAAAAAAGCGCGGGGACGATCCCCGAAGTATAGTGAGCATATAATGTAAGCACAGAGAGGGCTGGCAGACCACATGTGCTACTCTATCACTTAACTACCCGTAATGTGACGTACAACCGTCCGTAGCGAGGAGAGCATGTGTGTTGTGTCGAACATGCGTGAGCACATGCACGTGTATTTTCCAGGGATTTCATGTGATAGATAATGGGAGAAGACAAGTGCATAACTCCACTATCAAATACAGAGTCGCGTAAAGAATTAATATGTCGATCCAATATGTTTTTCTCAAACACAGGATTGTGTTTACGGTGTCACCCACAGTCTTCTCCAACCATTATCTCGAAACTCTATATAATTATGAATTTTATCACTACATTACTATGTGATAAAAAAACGACTATCAAAAAATAGTAATTTATTCCATTCATTTAATAAATGCAATTCCTATTTTTATTATTTCACATACGGAATATCATTTGCCATATAATTGTAGTTATATATGTTATTATACATTCAAATGAGTTTTTCTAAACACATCTGGTAAATATTATTTTGATTCGCATCTGAATGAAACTGGTGGATTAATAAAACATGAAAAAATGAAGAAAAAAAAAAAAAAAAAAAAAAAAATTGCGGGAAAAAAAAAAAGAGAAAAAAAAATGGAATAGTTATGCGTATATAAAACCGTGAGGAACACGCCTCGGGTCGCGAGTATGAAGAAATTTTTGTTAATAAGTGACGCGTGTGCGACAGCTGGTTCTACATTTTTTTATACTTTTCCGCAAGTGCATCGAAAAATTGCTCGAGGATAACCGCGAGATCAACTAAAGACGATACAGGTTAAGAACCTCGCTCTTAATGCCCACCCCCGACCGTCTCATATGGTTGCACTTTTCCTCTTTTGTTTCTTCTTCCAAAATTTCATACAAAAACATAATATTTATGATATAGTTTATACAGCAATCTCATCAATAACACTAATATTAATCAAGCATTTGGATTATTCAATGCAATCCGCGTTACATTGAGGCTTTGAAATGCACCACATATAAATGTAAAAAAAATATGTGATTTATTGCTGGCGTATATGAAAATTATGTTAAAGTCAAGATAGTTGAGCTAAATTATTTCAAGAAATTGATGAGAAAATGAGAGAGGACAACGCTCTTGAGGCGTTATATTAACTCAACGGCAAAAGTTGCGAGTTGTGATGGTGGAGAGAAAAAAAAAGAAAAAAAAAAAAAAAAAAAAAACACTGGTAGCCGAGTGGATTGAAAAAGGGAGTGAAAGAATATAGAAAGATGACGGACGATCGCACAGATGTGCGGTAGCAAGCAAGTCTTAGGGACACCCTTATAGTCCCCGGACCCCGTGGTTGCGCCAAGTGCACTATATAAAACATTCTGATAATGTTTCAGAGACAGAATAAATATGTGCATTGGCAACAGCGACCGTATCAACAGTCATACAGATGACAAGGGTGAACAGCCACGCGAGTGGGCGGTGCATTTCTACAATACAGCGTTCCCTTTGGGCCTTCTTGCGTTTACAAATACATGTGGTGGGGGAATGGATACCTCATCCCATTTGGCATCACAACTGGTTTAAAAATATCGTTGAATTATCTCGGGTCAGTAAGCTCGTATCATTCTCAAGACCCTCATCGTAAGTCGACTAGTAATATATATTATTCCATTTTGGTTTAATGTGATACAATTGAGGGTGTTAAATGTTATCATGCACCTGAAGGATGTTTATAAAGACAATTATCAAGATAAAAAATTAATTTCATCATCAATGGATAGTGATGAGAAATATAGTATTGGTGAGCCAACAACACCAGCACTTGTCAATGATACCGAATTATCCTGGGACGTATCCCCAGGTATGACATCCTCTAGTCTTGGTAACGGAGATTGGGAACAATTAAGTGTTTTTGAATATCCACCGAGCAGTCGGCCAGCACCACTTACAATTGGAACTAATTCTCCGGGGAGTACAGGCAGTGAAATAACAACTCCAATATCGTGGACGGGCGGATTTCAAAACAATGAATGTGGGGAATACTCCAATGATGAATTAACTGATAGTAATATATGGAAATTCCAAAGACTACCATCTGTGAATACGGCATTCTCCTTTTCGCGAAATTTTTGCAATGCAACCAATTATTTCGAGAACCGAGAT
The DNA here is from genome assembly GCA_910591685.1 of Galerucella tenella. Taxonomy (NCBI): domain Eukaryota; kingdom Metazoa; phylum Arthropoda; class Insecta; order Coleoptera; family Chrysomelidae; genus Galerucella; species Galerucella tenella. Next base: position 15,787 of record CAJUYH010000587.1, read on the forward strand.
TCAGCTCATTTTGTACAGTTCGCCAATGATTATCATGAGTACCAAAATTGTGGGTATGGCGAGGAACTTCAACTTACTTTTCCAACAGATGTGGATTTTCAATCACACATGGAAGACACGCAAGACTTGAGTTCACTTCAAGCAGTTGATGAATTTGATCTTAGTCTTATACGTGGTGATCCTACGACACTATTACAGAATGATACCTCATTATCAACATCATTATCGTCATCATTTTTGAATGATCAACACACTAGTAATTATAGTACAATAAATTCTCAATGTTATCCAGTTGGTCATTTAATAATGGGAAATACTTCTCATGTGAATTATTCAAGTTATAAAACCAACGAAGACATAGATACAGCAGTATCTAATCAAGTTGTAATGTCACAACGAGACGGTCTAATATTGGATAGACGTAACATATCTGAAACCGATGGTATTTATTTAGATATTTCAATGAATTCAAAGATATTTGATGAAAATAATTTGACTTTCAGGTCCATCAAATTATCAATGTCGCTGGATTGATTGCGGCTGCACTTTTCATGAACAAGAAGGTTTAGTGAGACACATAGAAAAGCGTCATGTTGAATCTGCAAATAATTCACATAATGGAAGCAAACGATCTCATAAAGATAAAGATAAAGATGCAGCGGTCAGTAGTAATAATTCCGGTCAGGATGAATTTGCCTGTTTTTGGCAAGGTTGCCCCCGAGCACGTCCATTCAATGCTCGATACAAACTCTTAATTCATATGCGTGTTCACAGTGGCGAAAAACCTAATAAATGTCCGGTAAGTTTACATTGGACAGTGGAATTCATTGAAATAGCTGAAAATATAATGAAAATGATTATTGAATCTGTAATAATTACTTGAATGTTGCAGTTTACTGGTTGTAAAAAAGCTTTTTCGCGACTTGAAAATTTGAAAATTCATCAGAGATCACACACAGGTGAAAGACCTTACGCTTGTCAACATCGTGGATGTATAAAAGCTTTTAGCAATAGTAGTGATCGTGCCAAACATCAACGAACTCATTACGACACGGTATGAAAATAGCATTTCATAAATATAAATTCTTCAATTGGATTTAAAAATTTATTAGACTAAATTTCATTATTCTGATGTATAGAAACCGTACGCTTGTCAAGTAGCTGGTTGTGGTAAACGATACACTGATCCATCGAGTTTGCGCAAACATGTAAAAAATCACGTTGAAACGTCAATTTCCTCAATCGGCAATCATTTATCGCCGAAACAGATGTCTAACAGAGCAATAACAACCAATGATTCCAATGATTCTGAGATCCGTGTTGCATTAAATTGTCGAGTTTATAAAAATCCGGAATTCCCTAATGAAGAATCATTGACAAGTAAATGGTCACATGGATTGGATGTCCTGGAGGACAGTCAACCGGAATTTATGCCATTTGAATCTGTAGGCCGACTTCTAGGTGAAGATGAAAATTCCATAGGTGACTAATGAAATTTTTATGATATTATTTGGCACGACACAAACAATGAAATTATTGATAAAGTATCTCTAAACGAATGTATTTCGCTTTTCCCCCTTTCTTCCACTATCTACTCATACTATTGATGCTTCCGTCAGAGCGAGCGCTCGTGTGTGTGTGTGTGTGTGTGTGTATGTGCGTATCAACATATACACACTATAAATAATAATTGTCGTAATAGCGATTGATGTCGCAACGCATTTGTTCAGTCGTTCATTTATTCAATCTCAGAGGAGGTTCCGCCGCGAGTTTATGATTCTACCACACACCGAGACTTGAAATAATATTCGTTATTTTTCTGGTGTTGAGTGCGATATTTTGTGTATATATA
>CAJUYH010000587.1:29431-43435 GCA_910591685.1 Galerucella tenella
TGAGATAATGAATAATCTGAAAAGATTAATCGCATCTCAATTATTGATATATATATATAGTTTCAAAGAATAAAAAATATTTGTGGGAACAAAAATTATTTTCCACTTTTATATTTCGTCACTTAGGACCACTACTTGCTGCTGGTGTTATCGCTATAACTGGACAAGTATTGCGATTAGCGTCGCCGCGATTCGGCCAATTAGTAGCTGAAGAAGCCTCACGACGTGGACGTTTGCGTGAAGCGCACGCTCGTATCAGTGCACACGCCGAAGAAATCGCATTTTATGGTGGTCATAATACCGAGCATCGTTATCTCAATACAGCGTATCGATCTCTCGTTGGGCATTTACGTGAAGTCCTGAAAATGAAATTATGGTACGTTATGTTAGAACAATTTCTCATGAAATATGTATGGTCGAGCACTGGATTATTAGTAATTGCCATGCCATTACTCTACACCAATACACAATCCGGCAGTGGAATGAACATTGATTCTGATGGTGAGTTCAATTTAAACGGAATAAAAAGAAATAATTGATAGAAAACTTGAAGAATTTGAAAGTGATAATTAAATATGACTTAAGAATATATAGTGTCTGGCTATGTGCATTTATGCATATGTATATGGTTGTATAGGAGCTGTGAGTGAACGCACGCGATATCTCACAACATCAAAGCATCTCTTGAGTTCTGGCGCAGACGCTGTAGAGCGGCTTATGTCATCATACAAGGTTAAATTTGGTTTAATAACGAATAACAAACGTATTAGTTGCCATTTATTACCTCTCTATTTAATCATTTATTTAGGAATTAGTAGCTCTAGCTGGATATGCTAACCGTGTAAGTGAAATGCTTGATGTATTCAAAGATGCGGCATTGTGTAAGTATCAACGCAATGTTGTAATGAGTCAACAGAATCGTGGATCTAACGGTAATGTTCCAACGTCAATGGAGCGATTACTTGAGTTCAAGGACGGTGCGCCAATGATAAAAGGCATTGTGCGTGAAAGTCTCGATGGAAGTATTGGTTTGGCTGATGTGCCAATCGTTACACCTAATTGTGAAGTAATCGTATCTAGTTTGACAATTGAAGTGAGTTAATCATCATCATCATCATCATCATCATCATCATCATCATCATCATACATACATACATACATATATACATACATACATACATACACACTCCCACACACACACACACCCACGCATATATATTGTATATATATATATATATCAATGTATAATTCAATTTTTAATGCTGTTATTCAACTATAAAATAATATGATTGCGTAGATTCAACCGGGAGATCATTTATTGATTACCGGACCAAATGGATGTGGAAAAAGTTCACTATTCCGTATCATTTCTGGCCTCTGGCCGGCATATGGTGGAACACTAACTCGACCAGCAGACTCTTGGTCAATACGAACTGGGAGGCCAGCAATGTTTTATATTCCTCAAAAACCTTACATGACTGTAGGGTGTTTACGTGAACAAATAACGTATCCAGCAGATAGCAAACGAGATGAACGTACAGACGAACAGCTTCTTGCACTTTTAGATTTAGTTGACCTTCGATCGTTGGCTGAACGTGAATCTGCTGGCCTTGACGCAATGGGCGATTGGGATTCAACATTGTCTGGTGGTGAAAAACAAAGACTTGCAATGACAAGATTGTTCTATCATGCACCACAATATGCCCTGTTGGATGAATGCACCAGTGCAGTGAGCTTGGAAGTAGAAGGATCAATGTATGAAACCGCAAAGCAACGTGGAATTACTCTTTTGACTATCACTCATCGTATATCGTCATTATCCAAATATCACAGATATGTTTTGCGATTCGATGGTGAGGGAGGATGGACTTTTGGATTGCTCGATTCAAATGATCCATCGATAACGAAAAACCATGACTCCAAAACAGAGAAAGTAGCACACTGTCATCGACTTCAGGTTTGTTTATCGTACCGAAATAATTATGAATATTAATGATATCACTGTTTTTTTTTTTTAAATTGAAATTTATGACATAATTTTTGTATATTCACAGGAAATTCGAGATATGGTTGGTGAAGATACACAATATGTTGGCATCAGTTGAAAATTTGCTACGTGCAGTAATATTGCATGAAAATGTAACAAATATGTAACAATTTATTAGAGGAATTATAATTATTTCTTTATGTTAATGTTATAAGCAGCGGTGAAATTGCGCATAGATAATCCTGCCAGATTATTCTCATCCATAATTGTTTGCTGTAAACTCTCTGCTACCGAACAGTATTTTGTAGCGTATAAAAAAAAAAAATATGTAGCGCCAAATGCTTTGAATATTGTTATATATTTTATCAGATATTAAACAAATGATAAATGTACAGAATTGCAGTGTTATATTTACTTCTTACGTGCTCATAGCCTCCCCGTCCAATATAATAATAGGTACACATTGAGTTAATAATATGCAAGATGATAAATAACTAACAATATAAAGCTATGAGATTATAGTAGATGATGGTAATAATTCTTCATCAATTTTATAAAATATTAATAAGTAAATGTTGACGACTTCACTCTTGCATTATTTATTGTTTATTAATTCTACTTTATTAATTCACTTGGGTATGAAAATTGACCCAATATATTAATTGTATTCATACACAATAGATATAAAATTTATTTTTGGATGAGAATTAATTTTTTATTTATTAACTCGATTGTTCTATAGTACGTATACGTGACATTCTATAAAATATATGGAAATAATGAGAATATGTAAAGAAGCGCAACTAATAGACACAATATCATTTAGATAATTTATACATATATGTATAGAATTGTCATTAATTTTGGTCATGGGTTTTTCAAAGTGCAATACAAAAATTTAATTACGTGTATTTCATTGTTTTCAAGGGCCACACGGGTGAGAGGGGCTATTCTAGGGGAGGGAAGACCCACAATTTCCGATGAGCTTACCTCCGGCGAAACCCTGTAAAAGCCAAACGTCGATACGGCCAGCAGCAGTGTGGCAGCCATCTTGGGGGTTTATATACTGCTCCTCGCGTTCAACATCAAGAACTAATACAATTTTTGGTTGTAATGATACACCACGTAAACATATTTTTTTGACTCTACAATTTCAACTTAAGCAAAATACATGTATTGATGTACTAAACTGAAATTGATGAGATAAAATATATTTGAAGAAATAAATTAGTTTGAGGAAACAACTAAGATCGACTGAAAAAAAAATTAAATGTACGATACTCACATATCGTATAATGCAATTAGACATTTAAATATTATTTCAAGCGAGAGATGTGTATCATGTTTCATCCGCTCTCTTTAAGTATATGCATATAAGAATAACAGGGTGAAAGCGAAAGATGAAACATGTATAACATCTGCCTACACCATTCTTCATAAGGACTAAGTAAATAAAAACGTATTTTTGCATAGGATTATTTATGTACAAGTCGTGTGCGGAGTGTCGAATCTTGAGAACGTCTTTGCAGAAATACCCGATTAAATTACCAAAGTAGCGCGTGTCAAGCCCACCTGAACATATATGTGTGATCTAACATCGTTTCATTCAAGCCCATATGTATACGTGGATGAAGAGCAACTATCCTATTCAGAAAATTCGTATTAATATATATATATATATATATATTCATATATGTTTTAATATAATCTTTCAATTACAATCACGAAAAATAAGCTATAGCCACTAGGGATAAGATAATAGTGATGGCGTCAGTCGATTAGCTTGAACGTTGACCAGATAGAATCTGTATTATATACTCCATTTCATAAAGCGTGTGGCAAAAAATAGACAACCCTCATTCATATGCTGGAAGTCGAGGGAGATGCGGTCGCCGACTTAATCATAGCGGTGATTTGTCTCTCCTCATCTTATTCTTTCATCTTCTCTTTATTCGCGGTTGCTGTAGGTTTATCACGTGTCTGCCAGGATTATCCGCAGAGCAATTACTTATTTCAACAGGATAGTGATCTTGTTTCATGCAACAATACCACGCAATACTGTCATACATTTGCCCAATCAAATCACTCACCGTTATACATATATATATATATATATCTTTTTCTTCATTATTTTTTTGTGTAATATTCTTTTTGTTCATTTGTTGTATATTTAAATACCAAACTTGCAAACTGCGCCCACTAGTATTGAGCCCCTCTATTATCCTCTGATTTCAGGTGCGAGCAAACACAGGTGTTGAAACTCTCCCTACAAATTAATCGATGCATCCATTCACAGTATCTCTATCTGCCCGCAATATATATCTCAAATTAATGGGATTACTCGACCAAATAAGTATACTATATAATTCAAACAACAATAATGATGACTGTTGTATTGCAATAAAACAATGCAATGACTGCGAGATCATCTTGGTATTTAATATGTATATATCCGTGCTTGTTATAGATAATGATAATGGCGAGATGCATCTCATGTATAGATGTTGTGAGAATACCATAAATTCAATCGAGTGAAAATGTAAACCAATACTCTGTCGTGGAAGCTAACCGTTGGACTCTTATATACAATATTACATATATACATATATATGTAGATATATTAGACGATAGGCCCGGACAATCTCTTACCGCGCCAATGACTCTATTCTGTTCATATATGTAGATATATATATATATATATATTATAAAGAAATATAGAAGTGAATTGATCAACCTGATCCTGTACATTCGGTGTGGTTGACTTCCTGTTCCGGTCTCTTCGCGCACAATATCGGAACTACTGTCATCAGGTGTTGACTATGCCATCCAATTTTTTTTTTGTTTTCGGTTACACGGGATCTGTTCAAATATAAAAATGTAACTCGATATCATTATACAAAATATTCATATGTGATCAATGGTGATGACAAATGATAAACGTATAATTTATATATTTTTACTTTTTCTGTTTTTTTTATTTTTTTCCACCCTTATGCAAGTCGAATTCTCCTCTCATGTATATTTTATTCAATGCACCACAACATAATGTCATTAAACCGACTATAAAGTTTCACATGAATGAAAATTCAGCAAACAAGATAATAATTATTGCTGCTTACATAAATATCAATTGATGGTGAGGGTCTGTGATGACGACGGGAAGGAATTACGAGCGAGTGATCCTGATATTTTGAAAAGTTATGAGACACCAAAGATGAAATACATATGTGTTGAGAAGCAAAGGACCACCATGTACGCTATGGTGTCGCAACGCTATATCCCTTATGGATCTCCCTGGGATCGTCGATCGCCGAACGAGCGATTAGTATCCCATGTCTTGCTGAGGCCAAGAGCTATATACGACGCGTGTTGTATGTATCCACATATTATGGGACCATATAAAAATGAGGAGTAGTGAAGCAAACCCAAGAGACCGGGAGGGAGGCAGAGAAACAGAAAAAGAGAAAATAGCAGCAGTTGAAAAAAAATACAATGAACATATTGAGTTGGCTGTGTGTATATTACATATACAAAAGACTGGGAAAAAAGAAGAGCGTCATTGGAGAAGCGGGTGGCACCGACGTTAGCGTTGAGTGCCAGTGGTGGGGTAGTGACTGGACTTTAGGTACTCATGTTATACTTGTCAGTCAGTTAAGGGGTGCGAAAGAGTACGAGTTGGTGATGAATAAATAGTGAGGTGATGACAAGACCCAATCGCGTTTTCATCTAGTGAAAATCTCGTTAGCCTAACAGTTTTTCGGATATTTCAATATTTATACATGTACATGCATTGTCATTAATCAATTCAATGTAATAATGCTGCAGATGTGATTTAAAGTGATATGCAATAAAGTGAAACTGTCCTATACAGTGAATTTTCAACGATATTTAAATTTCAATGTATATATATATATATATATATATAAAGTATAAAAAGTGTGTATCTTTTACTCGAATTGTGAATGTATTTCTTCCATTTATTCCATGTAATATCAAGGACAATTATGCGCGCTGCAATAATTGAGGTAACGTTATTCAGCTATATTAAATGTGTATATGACAAAATGTGCACGTGGAAAACACATGGGTTATTTTTGCCGATAATATATATATATATATATGTATACGTGTGTACATGTATCTCGATCCACAATTTCCCCCATGAAGCCACATATTGTTGCCATGAGCATTTACAACCCTCTATATCAGGATTGTACACTGTGTTTGTACCATACAGTCTTCTATAGTTTTTTTTTTTTTTTTTTTTTTTCCAATTTTCACAAATATCCACATCAAAATATACATGAGAAAAAATTTTTTTTTTAATCAACACAATGATAATAAGAATATTATTTCATTATAAATGCGTTTATTTGTAAATTGTATAAATACAATTTTGTCGATTTATAATTTGTATCACGATGATTTAATGTGAATTTGAAACAAAAATAGTACAAACCCGCGAGATCCACAGGAATACTCGACGCGGCGTTGTCAGGACAACGCGAAGGGGCTGGACCACGCAGCATCACCAGCGGAAGGGAGACCGAGAAAAGCTAGATACAAGAGAGTGGGCGGTTGAAGGGAGTCAGGGGGTGTCACTAAAGGAATAAACGGCCCAGAAATTTGTCAGAGATGGAGTTTCTGCAGAGCCATCATTCAGCCAACAGCTCGGAGTCTGGCTATACACTAAACATCGGTGAGTCAAATTACCTAAATTACTGTATATTCAATATTTCATAAATTTATTAAATTTTTTTGTCTACTTACAACTGTACAAATCTCAGTGCCCAAATCAGTGAACAAGTCAGCAGCTCATGGAGTTTACTCCTGGTCCCCCGGGTCGGTTAGTAGTATTGAGGCAAACATTCCCAGTGGTCTATGTTCTAACGTCGGCTCACTGGGTATTCTTGGTAACGATGTGACTCTGGCTGACACTCATCATCATCATAATCATAATCATAATCATCATCATCATCATCATCATCACAATGAAGACACGACCACGGCGGAACTTACGTTAAGTGGATTGCAAGAGTTACAGGGTAATACCCACGAAGACATCAACAGTGAACAAACACATCAAATTCAGCATTCGAACCAGGCACAAGTAATCGGTGAATTCGGCGCGAGTTTTTGGATCGACGACATGGCTGGATTTCCACTTCCGCCACTTGATCTTGATCCACTACCACCCGGACTCTTCAGTCCTTGTTCAGCCACTTACAAGTACGTTGACATTTTTTTCGATCTCTTATAATTAAATAGTCGCTAAAGAAGACGTAGGTAGATGATGATGTAATTATCGTCTCTTTTTCTTCGTTTTCCTTCCGTTAATATCATTATGAAAAAAAGTTGGGGCTGTACAAGATCCGAATGTTTACCGAGGACAGGAAGCTCGAATGGTGAAGGTGTTGCTGACGTTCTATTATCATTGAAACATGCTGTGGTACACCCAGCAAGTCCTACTGGCGGATATTACAGTTCACCAACAGCTAATCATCATTATTCACAGGATTATGGACAAAATATAATTGCTCCACCGGTTGCACCAAACCATTACACAACTGGCCCCGCAATGTCTGTCAACGTCTCAATGAATATGACGATGAATATGAACATGCATCCTGGGTAAGCTAAATATTATATGGTGTTATCTCATCATTATGTTTGTTCTGATAATAATCCTCCAGAGATCAATGATGAACAAAAATAGAGAAATGGCGATTGACTGTCGATGATGCGACTTGACCCTACCCTCAATTGATTGGCAGATACGAGCAGAGCTATGCATCCGCATGGGGCGTGGAACCACTTCTCAGTCCCGCCCCTCAATACAACCCCATGCCTGAGATACAAACAAGGGTGAATCAAGTAGCAGCCAATAATCTGATTGGTGCGCACACCCCACACTCGCATACACATGCGCGACTACAATCATCCAGCGAGCACGCGCTTTGTGTGTCTGGAAATAATACATCTAATATTTCACCTGACGATAATGGCAGACCAAATTTATGTAGAATTTGTGGCAAAACTTATGCAAGACCGAGCACACTGAAAACACATTTGCGTACTCATTCAGGAGAGAAACCGTTTAGGTATATATCAAATTTCTAATAATAAATTAAATTCATGGTAGTCCAGTGCTCGCTCCATATTTTATCATTAACACAATTATCTATTATTTGATGATGTTATTATTATTATTATTATTATTGTTGTTGAAGATGTCATGCTTGCTCTAAAGCCTTTAGTCAAGCTGCAAATTTAACTGCACACGCACGAACGCATTCAGGTGAAAAGCCATTTCGATGTCCCGTGTGCGACAGAAGATTCTCCCAGAGTAGCTCTGTCACAACGCACATGCGGACACACTCGGGAGAACGTCCGTATAGGTATGGGATTCGGCGTAATTGCCATTTTTATTATAGCGTACTCAATTCCAAAATTTTTAATTAACAATTGAACTACCTGTATTGTTATATGTATCTATAGATGTCGATTCTGCAAAAAAGCCTTCTCAGACAGCTCCACATTGACGAAACACCTACGAATTCATTCTGGTGAGAAGCCATATCAATGCAAACTGTGTTTACTACGTTTTAGTCAAAGTGGTAATCTCAATAGGCATATGAGAGTCCATGGTGGTTCTCTAACGTGACGTATAGCATCGGACATGTCATTTGACAATAATACAAGTACAACATCGCCATATTGTCAAATATACCATTTGTCCAACTTGGATTGAGCTTACAACGAAAAAATATAGATTTAAATTGATGTTTCAACGAAATGAAATGATAAAAAAAAATATTAATATATAAAAACAAAAATATTTTCACTGTCCAAATTCATTTTTGATTTAATCGAACATTGCATCTATTATTGTAAATTGTGTATCTGAAAGATGTTTTTTCTGTTTCATAATTGTCGATGCCAAATATTCCACAATATTTTTTAAATTAATAGAAATTGACTTATTATTATATTGATATTTACCAGCAGCACATGCATTTTCATATGATGTAAATGAGAATGAGCAAATTTGGCAATTAGAATTGTAGTCGCATTTGAAACTGAACAAATGCATGCCGAATATTGAAGACAAATGTATAATGGGGGGGATAAAGGTCAAGCGAGGATTTTGAACATTCTTGCAGGTCGGCTGAAAAGCTCTCAGTAACATTCACCACAGCACCGTTGATTATTGTACAAATATTGTATTTATTATAATAGATATTATTAATTATAATTACTATTAATGTTGCGATTATCACAACACATTCATATCTCGTCTTGTTTTTCTTTGTTTGTTGTCTTTCTCTTTAATTCTTCATCTATTTCCATTATGATTCTATTATTTTCTATCATCTTTGTCCTTTCTTTTTTTCTTCGTATTTTCATTATCGCCTTATAGCTCTTTTTTTTTACTTTTATTTTTATGAACCGAAAGACGCTCATTATTTTCAATTAATTTTCATCACCAAATTAACCGAAGAATGATCGAGTGTGTTTGTTTACATGTATATAAGGCATGCGCGTGGTCTTCACATAAATTATATACATGAATAGCGCAAAAATTGAATGTTAATATAATCGCGGCAGAATACAACCAAAGTGGATAAAAACTTTATCATCTATCTTGTCATTTGTTAACGGTACAATCCATCTGGAAGAGAGAAGAGAAGGGAGGCCTCTTGTGATAGACTGATTTCATTTGATTTTTTTGTTGTACCAAATAGAAAAGATATTTCGCAATTAATTCGATTTTTCGACGCTGTGTCAATTTCTTTACCTGGCTTTTACAAAATCAATATTGTACAAGAGGGAACAAACGTTTCACTTTAATTAAAAAATCCAATATTATCTTTCGCTTTTCTTCTTGCCGCTAGTTTTTTTTTTTCGTTCATCACACACTCACTCGCACATTATGCCATACTCGTGCATTCTTACGTTCATACCCATCTCTATTTTATATAATAATAATAATAATAATAATAATAATAATAATAATAATAATAATAATAATAATAATAATTGTTTAGTTCAATAAGTAATATACTTGAGAAAAAAAAAAAAAAATTATGTATAAAATTTCCAAGTTACGTAATTGGTGTGATGTGCGGTCAAGACATATTGGCCCATACCAAACTTGTTTACAGTCTTCTATTTATAGAGAATTATTTATTTAGTTTGTGTGTTTTCCTTTTCGTTTTATTATTCAAATTCGAAAACAATTTTATTCGGGCTATCTAATCCGCCATCACCAATCGTACGAACTGTTGATTTCTTTCTTGTATTCAATGTTTGTAGCGATATAGAAGTGTTTTATGTCCACCTGCGTGTACATGTATCTATGTGATGCATCACGTGTTTATTTAACATATATAATTTTCCTCAACTCTCAATTTCTTTTTTAATATTCACTCTCTCTACCTTTCACATTCTTATGGGATCACTTTGTCTCATTAAATTGCCATCATAATTAATCTCACGTGACTTTCATGTAATTTTTTTACTTTTCATCACGGATTGATAATTTTTATTTACCTTAATTGGAATGACTTCGTTATTGCTCAATTGCTTCTCAGGACATAGCAAAATTAAATATGAATTTTCGTATTCTGACTTCTTTTTATGTTGTGAGAAATGATCGTAAGAAAATACGGTGAAAAATTTTGTACGCAGAATCGAACAGTATTTATATTAGAAATAAAGATTTATTCAGTGATGTGTAAGATTTTGTCGTTTTTTATTTTGCTGATTGAACCAATAAAGCGATTTGTGTTTATGCTGTTCGACACAGGCGCGCATACACACATATATGCACACACACACACACACACACACACACATCCGCAGATATATATGAGTATGTGATCTCCCATCTTTTGCCCTCGTCTTTTTTTTTCTTGTATAGACACGAATGGACACCAAAGCCACGATGGTGGTTTTGTTATATCCATAAACAAATGTATCTCACTGTAATGCATGGATCAGTTACAATGATATCTTACCTCTCACAGTATATTGTGTAAATTTGATAAATTAAAAAAAAATTTTTTATGAAAAAAACTGAATTCAGTTACAGAACAATAAACAGATATGTTTGTCTCTAAAATAGATTTTTTCATAGTTTTTTATTATCAATTAATCATTAGCAAATTTCCATTATTCTTTCCAAAAATGTGCCATGTTTTTTTTTTTTTTTTTTCATATTCTCGGTGATATACCATCTGTTCAATAATATATTCATATAGTTGTAACATCGTAATTACTTCACTTAATATAATTACTCATATTATAACTATCAATTAATAAAACTTGCATCTGAATAGCATTCTCTCTCATGGTCACATGTCATACTATTATGCGCGGGGTTCACTTTTTTCCTCCATTACAAATTCTTTTCACGTTCCAGCATCTCTCGCACTAAGGCTGCAAATTGAATTATAGACAATAATTTTACATGTCTCAATCGGAAAAAAAATAATTACTAGTCATGTGAATTTTCCTTATTTTTGTTTTATAATTTTGTTTTCATCTAATTTTCCTAACCTACCATACCATCGCTAATCATCATAAATTATTGAGTTTGGAAATGACAATCGAATTTCTCCATTATCGAAAATAATACACATAAGTATATAGGAGGAAGTAATTGGAAATTGGATCGGAAAGAATTGCAGAGCAGTTTGAGTATCATAATTAAATTGTTTTATACCCGCAAACGTGGAAATTACGAATATATAAAAGACTTTGTTTTTTTTCTCTCGACTGTACATTGTGAAGTGTAGAGAAATTATACTGCTTCACTATTATTGCACATTTGCGGACATCAAACAATACATAAACAGTTTTGTTTTCAATATTGGCTATATTCAAATATAAATGTGCGGAAGAGTATGTTCATCATGCTCGCACAGACGCCATCACTTGGTTATTGTTGTCTATACATTAACATATAATTAGTGGTTGTCTGGATTTTTGTTCCTAAATATGATGAGCCACTTGGAAGAGAAATAGACAACTGAATTTCCAGCTTTTCTTATATAATAATTACTTTTGCTTTTCATTATTCATATCACGCATTTCAAATATAACTTTATTCTTGCCTAATTTTCCACCAAATAACTATATTAATAGTCATTTAGCAGAACATAATACCTCTTTCTTTCGTTCAGAAATCGATCTCCGCCCTTCTTCCAATTATATCTAACTCCTAACCGCATATAGGGTAGCAAAAAAAAAAAATTAAAAAGAAAAAACTTATGTGGCGTCTCATGTGGTGTATGATTATTATATATAACACATCAAAAATCGTTCATCATGATATTTCATGAGATAGGCGAATGTCAACGAAAAATGATAATGAAAAAGGAATATTATTGTTAATGTTTTTTTGTTTTGTGGCCACAATTAATATAGATGAAGCATATAATATGAGCTAATGTTGAACGTGTGTACATTTCTCAATCACATATATTTCACCAAGTGATGTTGTAGGTATAAAGAAATTAAAATATTTAAAAATTCAGAATGCAGGAGTTCATGTCCCATGACAAAGTTCGACTAATAAAACAAAAGTACACAATATTTATCTTTCAGCCAGAGATTCATGAACGCAAAAAAGATTCAAGCGCCATTCTCACATTCATCTGACATATATATTTTCTTCACAAATATTTCCCGCGTTGTTTTTTTCTTACTTGTTTTCTTATCATTTTTTTTCCGTTTTTTTATTATTATTATTATTAATTATTTCGTACTCGTCACCCTCTCACTATCACACTAACGCATACTCTCACACATTCTCGCTCTCTTTCGCTCGTTTTCTTCCTCTCCTCTGACTTAACTCGGAAGCAGCAGACAGATTTTGGAATACATTTGTGTTTTTTGTGTGCACAAAATTATGTTGCCACATGTTAATCTCGATTAATGATCGTTAGAACTCTTTGTGTGTAGTTGCCATGATGTTAATCCCTTTTAGAGTTATTTTACTTCAGTATCTCTTTTATTTTCAACATTTACGAGTATATTGTTTTATTTCGTCGTTTATTTTTTTTCTTTCATATATATATTGCCAAAGGTCCGAGTCGAATGTCCAATGTCTAACTTTTGTCACAGTACAGTATTGTCTTTATTAATATCTTCCAGATGTATTCACTCTTTAGTTTCAAGTTGATACACATGTTTGTTGCTGTTATTTTTGCTCTGTAGGGGGGGGGGGGGGGGTCTCTTTGTGTTCTCTATGTAACTCATCATGTGTATGAATGGCTAAGGGAGGAGATTAGGTCGCAGGGTGGTGATGCTGAAAGTTGATGTTCATGAAGGGGCGTTGGAGGTCAACGTGGACTTGGTGCAGGTGGACTCGGCCGGGGGTCAGGCTCGCTCACTATGCTGTGTGGCAGACCAGGCAATCCAGCGCTTGGTGGTGCCGTAGCTGGACCACCACCACCACCTACTGTAGGACCCGAAGGCCCAGTAGGTCCCCCAGCATTACCAACTCCCGCTGATGAATTTGGACCACCACTACTAGCAACACCAACTGCAGAATGACTTCCAGGTGGTGGAGGTGCCGAATCGTGTGGCGTCGTTGAATGTGCTTGTTGGATAGGTAATGCTCCCGCATAATATCCACCGTTGATTGCCTCTGGATAGCTTCTGAAGAAAGTCAAAAACATATTGGCCACTTCTGATATAATTTCATATATTTTCCTAGTGTCCAATTGATCTTTAAGAAATTCATCAAAAGTTGTTTGGTAATATCGCTTTTTGAATAACCTATTGTTTTCTTTACTTGTCGTGTTTTTTTCTTGTTTTTGTCTATATACCGTGAATCTCAAATTTCTTGTTTCTTTCTCTCTGTTTTTTCCACAACGAAAATAAATAATAAAAATGAAAAAAAAAAAAAAAAAAAAAAAAAAAAAAAAAAAAATTCACTTTATTTAAATACTGTTCTTCTTCTTTTTTTTTTTTAAAATTTTAAATATTTCTCCTTTATGGATATCCAT
>CAJUYH010000587.1:71045-116985 GCA_910591685.1 Galerucella tenella
ACGTGTTACATTTTTGACGGCAGTGACATCTAGAAAGAGTATCAGTATGTGAACCGGGTGGGAGGGAAAAGTTCTGCAATAGTGGAACTCAGGAGTGCGCCAAACATTATTCTAGTTATATATTATAAATATATATATATAGTTCGTGCACTCGTCCAAAGCTACTTGACTTTAAGCTACTGTTATTCTTACAATCATTTGACACTGTTACATTGATTAAAGGTTTTTTTTAGTACTCCGAAACAATATCGTCTAAATATTTGCGCGTCAGGGTATCATAATAGTGACTTGTTGTACGGCATGATTTTTAGACTAGGGAATTTTCACAGCATATGTTAGAAGTGCCTGCTATAGAGTAGAAACATACAAACAAATGAAATAATACATCTATTATATATATATATATATATACACTTACTTTCATATACATAGCACGCACATTATTTCCACGCACGATACTTGTCATATTTTTTTTTCTGGATATAAACGTCATGACAAACAGTATCATTTTTTAAATTTATTATGTATTCATTATTGATGAATGAAATGAAATTAAATCAATTGTGACTTTGTTTCGATGGTAATGAAATTGATAGACATCATGTTTCGATAAGTGATGTATATGCATATAATGAAGCAACATACATTATAATTTTTCACGATGAATAGCAGTATCCAAACCAATATACTCGATACAAAAGTTGTATCTTCGCAAGAAAATACGTCATGCCGACATGACGAAAATATAAATCGCAATGGAGGATATAGTAAATTGCCTAATAGTAAATCAACGATTGATAATTCAGTGAATAATATTGCGAAACCATCTAACATAATGATCAAAAATCGTAGAAAAATTGCAAACAAAAATATACAACATCAAGAGTCAGTGAAAAGTACATCATTGTCAGTTAATCGTTTGGAATTTACCGCTGACAGACCAATTATCAATCAAAGTATGAAAGCCATGGCTACTGTAAATCTTCAGCAAAAATTATTAATTGAATCGACATCAGTTTCGCAAGAATCAAATAATAATTCAGTAAAAAATAAATTAAAGAAACAAATCAGTAATAATGGCAATAAGAAGACTGGTGTTAATATAATCTGCATACCGAAAAAAAGTAGTCATACTGCCAAAGAAGCAAGTAAATCAATTAGAAAGGATAGAATTAATGCTACAGTGAAAGATAATGGTCATAGTATTAGTAATAGTAATAATATAAATATAAGTCAAGAGCGAAAAAAATCACGAATATTGAGTCCAAGTGAGATAAAAATTTTGCGCACGAATATTAGAACTACCGAAATATGTTCTGCCATTCCACCATTAAATAAAGCGTCTCATCATAATATTTCATCACTAGATTATGAAGATGATTTTGAAAATTACGAGTCGGATTTTCAAGAATGTACAGACAGTGATGAAGACGGAGAATCACAAATTCGTGATGAATTCGAGGCTATAGCAAACGAAACTGCGGCTGTACCAATTGAATTGCAAATGCAGAAAATTGAAAAGAAAATTGTGACAAATGTACCGATAAAAAAATATATTGAAGACGAGCATATGCTTGATTCGGGTCACTATGAACTGCATGAAGCGCGACGAAGAGCTGCAAAGATAGGTTCAATGACTGCTACTAAAAATGTCCGAGGTATTGCACCAATATTGGAACGTTCTATGTTGTATTTTGGTGGAAACCCGTCTGAAATAAAGTCATTGCCGTCATCATCAGCTGATGAAGGCTTTGATGATGGGCGTTCAGATGATTTTTCAAAGCTATCACCAATTTCAAATAAAATTAATGAAACAAATCCAAAGTATCCTGATGAAATTTCACATAATAAACAAGTAAAATTGGTACAATGTCATTTAACTCGAGGTAAACAATTACTTGAAATGATAAAACTTGATGCTGTTGAATGGTCATTATATGAAAGTACACCAGTAGCATATGAAGAATTCATTCGTATACATGGAAAATTTAATGCACGACAGATATCAACACAAACGAATGATGATAATTTGTCTGTTGAAGTGCAAACTGAGAAAATAACATGTAGAAATATGTGGACACAGTTTCCTATAAAATGCCAGATTGTTTTGGAAAATAATGATGACATCAATTTATTTACGGCGGAGCTCGCAGGTGTGGGAAGTGATGAGATCAATGCAAGATCACATCCTCAATATGATATTTTGGAATTGAATGAATTTCTCAGTGCAGCTGGCAATGTAATTCTCACATTATTAGAAAGTAAACTGTCACAAAATATTAATATAATTACTAATCCTACTGATAATCATCAATTGCCATTTGATGATACGACAATTAAATTGTCAGTAGCCAATGTCACATTTTTATCAAATCGACCTGTTATAATGATCCGTTATTCTGATATATCAAGTGAAATATTATTAACTATTCACAATCGTGTTGATGAAGAAATTCAAACGTTGGTAAATGAAGATATTGATATATCTAACGGCTGTATTGGATGTCAATGGAATATATTTCAAGCATCTCGACCTATTAAACTCTTTTATTCATCATATAATATCACCGCGTGCCGATTTCATCCTACAAATCACAATATTGTTTTCGGTGGATTGGAGGACGGCACAGTGAGTCTTTGGGACCTTGGAGAAAATGAATTTTATCATCGACGTGTAATTGACAAGAATAACAAAATACCATGGACTCTGAGATGTGTAACATTTAATTCTGGTGGAAATTTTGAAGAGCAAGCACAATCGAAAATTGTATCACTGACAATATTATCAAAGATTGATGCAAATACCGTCAATGATGTTAGAGAATTTATGCCAATGCAATTATGTAGTTTAGACGAGAAAGGTGGTTGTATTGTTTGGAGTCTGTTGAAAAATTTCGAGGGGACGTCGATAATTAATGAGAATTTGGGACAATCGTGGTGGGGAAAATTACGATTAATAAAAAGCCATGAAATTCCGATTAATTTCAATAATGGAGTCAATATTAAATATTTTATGGGCGACTTTAGGGATATCTGCGTTGATTCTATCAATATAAATAGTTTGTACATTGCTGCGAACATTAACCACATATTGCATATACGAAACTTTGGAACAAAACCAAAACCGTCTTTCTTTTATGGAATTGGTCCGTTTGCTTTTCACCAAATTTTTTTCCAATCTACACATAACTCTTCATTCTAACATTCTTACTATTTTTAGATTCTGTTGGAGGTACAACTTGCATTGAAATTTGTCCTTTCAAACAGCCATTTTTTCTCGTTGGCTGTGAAGACGGTACTGTTCGACTCTATTCATCTAAAATTGCAAGTCCACTTGTTCAATTGAAAAATCCAAATAGCAGTGCATCAATTAGAACAATCCAATGGTCGAAATCAAAACCTTTTATTATCTATGTCTTGGATAATGATGCTAAGTGAGTAATAATGCTTTTGGGAACATTGCCGATATTCAATATTTATTTATATATTATCACTACTCTTGTGATATTCATAATTCTTATTGTATTATTCATAGCATTCATGTTTGGGATTTGAAATACAGCAGTAACTGTCCTCTATGCAGTATTACACCTGATATATACGGTCATATGATTAGTATGCAACTATCTCCATGTAGAACTGTGTACGAGATGAAAAATCAATATATGGCAGTTGGTTTTGATAATGGAACTGTTGAAGTTCACAAATTCAATCGAAAATTTTATTATTCACTCAGGGATGATGTATCATTTGAATTAACGATATTTTCAGATTATTTTGACATTGATTAAATCTTGGATATTGTATGAGGGTTATATAAAGTAAATTCATCTCCACAATTAAAAGTTAAAAGTTTGTATACATACATGGCAAACAACACTTATACTGAATAGTATTTCTCAACATTTATCCATATGTGTTTAGAAAAATTACATTGGCGATATAGTACGTAGACTGTAAAAATTTTTATTCGATTATTATGCAATTATTTTATTCGATAGAACGACATAAGTGCATTTTCATCTGAATTTAAATGTATGAGTGTAATCGTGTTGCAAATAATGCATTTTCATCTGAATGGAAAAGAAAAAATTAATTAAGCAAATTATGAATTGAGTATTTATTGGAATAATCAGTGAAAATATAATTGATTAAATTGAAATAACGTGAATTAATTTACGTGAAAAATTTACTGAGGGAGTTTACTATTTTATGGAACATTAAGCAAATATTATTAAGATATTAGTGTATGTCGTACAAATAATGAAACATTGATCATTAGTCAAAGTTTTTTTTTTTTTGCATGAGCTTATTGTCAATGGGGTATTTTCGGATATATGGGGGCTATATATTATCCATGATGAGTTGTTTTCGGACAAAAATTGCGTTGACCATATCACTCAATTGCCCATATAAGAGATGGAAAAAATGAATGGAATAAAATAAAATACAATACTCACAGGAAAGATAATATTGTCCTATTGATTGAATGATCGCTGAATGACGATTGAATAAAACGGTATTTTTGAAAAAAATTATTTTCTCAATATGATGTAAAAAAATATTATATATGTATACTACATTGATTCAGTTATGGGCCCAATTCTCCCTTTCATTTCTGTTTATGGGAAACAAATGGGTGTGTCAACTATTGCTATGGGATTTATTACAGCTGTACTTCCAATGCTTTGTCTCATCGCCATCTCATTTAGAATAACATTAAATGCATGCGTGACAAAGGGGTAGCCTGCTGTTCTATAATGACGTGACCAGCAGCAGCTAATAAATTGATAAGAAGTTTGAATGAATGCATCGCCGTGTAACACTAATCTTCACTATAAAATATTTGTAATTGTCAATATTTTATTTTTCATGCGATATTATAATACAAATATATACATAGCTATCAACTTTGCGTATCCATGGAAAAATATAGTTTCGCCTTCATTTCTCATTTATAATTGATACAGAAATTGACATTTCAAATGTGATTACTTGTAAATAAAGAATTTTCGTAATAAAACATCATCATTACATTGATACAGAGATGCCAGTTGATGGAATAATCCCATAAACTCATGTCTCATGAACTGGCATCTACTATAGTAGTAGTAGTAGTAGTGCTGTGCCAGTGGGGGGAAATCGACTACCACGGTCTGGCATCACTGCATACATACACTCAGAGTGCAACAGGGTCCTTTGAAAATAATTATATGATATGTGCAATACTATCTATATGTAAATTAACGCTCGTGCAATGGAATCATTTTCTATATTTTTTGCATACGGTAATACGTAAACATTTGTGACTTGTAAAAGTATATGCGACCAAAAGCACTGCACATGCAGTGACAATGACAAAAAAGTGGACGTTGGACACTCTGCCAACAGATGTATTGTTGATAATATTTGATTATTGCAGTGTAACTGACCTAATTAAATTGGGGCGAGTATGCAAACGATTTAATGACATTGTTAGCGATGATACATTGTGGATTGAAAAAAGTAATAAACCACTCGTTACAAATCAATTCTCAAAGAAATTTCGCGATAGGTACGTACAGCGTTTACAGGTTATATGGCTGATACTATTATAAATTATGTCAAATTATTTTTGTTTACATTGCGTTTATCACTATATAGATGTAATCCACAATTGTGTTTACGAACCAAATGGCATGTATGTCACAATTGGCTCAGTGGAAAATATGGCAAAACTATTATTCACACAGAGAGAATTAATTCAATACCATGGATTCAGATGACGAAAAATGTTTTGTGGTGGAGCGGTGGAAATAAACTTTGCGGGTATAATCGAAGTTTACATAATCGTCGTTCACGAGATCGTGCATCAAACTCAAATTGCATTTTTAAACAGACAAATATCTACAGTGATATATGTAAATTTGTTGTGCGGGATGAATATGTGGTGAGTAGCCACAGAGATGGTAGTATATGGTTCTGGGCAAAAAATACATGTTCAGGAGGTAATTTTCATATTGAAATTAAAGAAGCACACGCCACAAGCGTTAATGCTATCGGTCATATTCCACAAGCTATTATTTCCGGTGCTGCTGATGGCAGTGTAAAGGTATTGAGTATAAATTAAAAACTGACCAATTATATTACAAATGATAATAATGTATTAATGCTACAATTATTCATTTTGTACTTATATGACAGGTATGGCCGCAAACGTCCGAGATTTGTGATATACAACCAATCGTAACTATCAGTGTCTTTGATCGAATTTGGTCACTTGCAGGAGACGAAATTCAATCAAAAGTCGCTGTGGGATCCTCCGGGACTCATCGCGCTCCGCCCCTGCATATTTTCGATATTATATCGTATGTTATGCTACAACATTATTTTTTTTGAAAAATTCTTTTCCTATTACAGTGCAAGATAGATAACAAACGAATCAATTAATTAGTTGTAGAGAATCGTATCAAATGAGACATAATTGGCGACATGGTGCCGGTATTCTTGACATGGTATGGGAAACTCCTCAATGTTTGTTGACCTGTGGCTACGATACGTATATTCGCAAATGGGATATGAGGTGAATTAAATATGTCCACTGTGAATTGATCGTTATTCTGAAAAGAAAAATACTAATTTTACAGGACTGGAACATGCGTTGCTTCATGGGCGGATCCCACTGATGCCACATTATATTGCATATCAACAGATTACAATTATACAATGATCACGGGCACACAATACAATGGAAAAGCCGTCCTGTGGGATCAACGTGAATTAAAATATATTCAATTGTATTTCATGAACTTTAGACGTGCATCAAGTCCGGTTTATAGTATCGGGTTTGACAGTTCGCATCTTTATGGTGCAACTGATCGGCAATTAGTTGAATTTACATTTACTGGGGGTAATCATCGTCAACGGGATTATCGAGACATACTCCGATAGTACCAAACACCGTGCAGTGCACTAATAAATTGAAGGAAGAGTAAAGAAAAAGAAAACAAAACAATGTATTTCAACAAATAATTATGTATTGAATTTTATGCATATATAAATACCAATCTTGCCGTTTATGTGTAAAATGTTCAAGTTTTTTTATGCCCCATTAAGTAGAATAAAGTATCATACAGTGACACTGTGATTATTATAATGTCAATCATAAAAAATAATATTATTTGAGAAATATGATTTAATAATATTCAACCATTATGAAATGTTGTGATCAGCAATGTAATTTCATCTATATTATTTTGCAATATGTCGATATTAAATTCGAATGAACAATGACCTCACAATAAAAATGACTTATAATAACTAATTTTCATAATAGGCACTATAATTTTTTTTTTTAGCAAATGCTATCAATATTTATATTATAAGTATGCCAGACCAATTCATTTAATGAATTGTTTTCAATTCATATCATCGTACGTATCATATAATTGAGTATACCGCCATGTTTAAAATATGCTAAATCCACTTCGGTGTCAAATCGTACGATAACATCAAAATTTATTCCATTATCAGTGTGTACGGTTATATGTTCATGTGGTTGACAATTTTTTGGAATGTCAATATCAAATAATTCAAAGCCAGTTAGTCCCAAGGTTTCTGCTGTTTGTCCTGGAAGATATTGCAATGGCACTATGCCCATTCCAACTAAATTTGACCGATGTATTCTTTCATAGGATTCTGCTATTATTGCACGAATTCCAAGAAGATATGGACCTTTAGCAGCCCAATCTCTTGATGATCCTGATCCGTATTCTTTCCCCACTAATACAATAAGTGGAACGTTATCGTTAATATAATTTTCCGCTGCATCAAATATATCCATCTGGAAAACAAAAATTGTATCAGAATAAAGTCATATTTGTGATTAATTATTTATCATACACGTACCTCTTCATTTGTTGGAATGTATAATGTTCTCGCGCCTGGTTTTCCAACGAATTTATTAACCAATCGAATGTTTGCGAAAGTTCCACGCACCATTACCGCATCATTTCCTCGTCGTGCACCATAAGAATTAAATTCTCTCGGTGTCAAGCTGCCATTATCAAATATTTATCGATAAAATTTATGTATTTGAATTTATTTCAATATTGAAATATATCGACAATATAGAAATAATATAAATGTCTTACCCGCGTTTAGCCAGATATCTTGCAGCGGGTGAATTTCGAGCTATACTTCCTGCTGGACTTATATGGTCCGTTGTAACCGAGTCGCCAAGATTCAATAAAACTCTTGCATTTCGAATTGGTTTCACCTCAGGTAATGTCTATAAATAACATTGTGAAATGTGTGATTAAACGGCACTCTCAACAATATGATATGTGGAATAGATGAAATGCATAAAAGTGACAAATTTCTTTGTTGTTATTATAGGGTATGAATAAAGAAAATATCACATTTACCTTTTGGATCCCATCGAAATATGGAGGATGTTTGATATAAGTTGAATCCTCTTTCCATGGATAGAGTTGTCCTTCTGGCGCAATTAAATTGGCCCAACGATTGCTACCCACTTCAATTTTGTCATAAACACTTTTGAACATGGCTGGTATAACGTATTGTTGCTCAACTGCATGAATTTCAGCGCGTGATGGCCAAATATCAGCTAAAAACACATCTCTTCCGTCTATTCGACGACCAAGTGGTTCTTTTTCAAAATCAATATCAACGGTTCCGGCAATCGCATAAGCAATAACAAGTAATGGTGATGCCAAATAATTTGCTCGTGTACTTGGATGAATTCGTCCCTCAAAATTACGATTGCCCGATAAAACGCCACAGCAAATTAATTCATTTTTTTCAATTGTTTCAGCGATCGCATCATTAAGTGGTCCACTATTGCCAATACATGTCATACATCCATAGCCAACAATATCAAAGCCAAGTTGAGTTAGGGGTAGAATAACTCCGCTTTCTCTCAAGTAATAAGTTACAACGCCGGAACCCGGCGAAAGTGAAGTCTTAATGTACGGTGCAACGGTCAATCCTGCTTCGACAGCCTTTTTCGCGAGAATGCCTATATAGTACAAACAGTAAAAAATAAAGCAACGAAGAGTATTATATCAATATTTATTTATATATATATTTCACCTGCGCCCAGCATAACACTTGGATTGCTTGTATTTGTGCAACTTGTAATAGCTGCAATTACCACTGAACCGTGTTTCAATTTATAGTCTTTTCCTTCAAATTGGAATGTACCATCGACTTTCAATTTATCGGGAGATAAACTAAAGCCCTTGAAACCAATCTGTAATTATAAGTTTTCAATATTTGAGGCAAACAGATGTTATGAATTATTTTATATACATTTTATTGAATTAATATTTTTATTATATTTATTGGAAGCAAAGGTGGTATAATGAAGTACGAATTCATAGGTGTCAGTTTCTAGCATCGAATGTATGGGATATGCAAAAATTGCAAGGATGTTGAATCAGCGATTACCACCTGCGGTGTAGTACATTTTTCCCTCCCCCCACCAAATAATTGTGGGCTTTGTTGCAATTGTATGTGAGTGTTCGTCATGGGCAATTCAAAAAAAACCGTTTCAATTATCATTATTAATTATAGTAATTATGTAGAAATTGTATTCTCATATATTATTATATTCTAAAATATTTCAATTTTACATATATATGCATATATATATATATATAGAGAGAGAGGAAGCGAGAAACAGAGAAAGAAATACGACTTATACTTCTATTGAATAAATAGAACCATTAAGGATTAGAGATAATTCGCTAACTCAGGTATACGTTAGGAGGTTCCCTCGGGTGTTGGAATTTTATTGCACTATGTGTAAGGGATTAGCATTGACAAACACGTCACTCATTCAGAGTAATTTAAGAAGAATAGTTTTGAGCTATTGTATTATGGACTGTCGCGCCATTGCAGAAGAAAGCCGAGCCATTGAAAAATCCTGATAACGTCTCATGTTAATGATGTCGTCTTGCATTATATTCGTATGGATAAAAGAAAAATTCTCAACGACATAATAAGTGCCTATGCTATTATATTGGAAAAATTTTCTAAAATTCCTTTCGCAATCGTATTCGATAAGATAATTACCATCAAAGTAAATGCTTAGATGCCCATTAACAATATAATTAAATTGTCTACGAACTATTTATCTTGCACGAATATGCATATGAATTAAGAGACATGTACTCGTACGTATAATGATACCTCAGTCAATATATTTAATAGCATTGAATATATCTATGGATCGTATGTATTTGTGCACTGGCGTTCTTTCAACTTCAACGAAAAGTCACGATATTTTGCAAGTTGTATTTAAAATATTTATGCATATTAAATTAATTAAAATGCTCAACAATGTCATTTACATTAAATCCTCGTACAAATCAATAAGTAGCCGCATAATATCACGTAAATTTCAATTTGAACAAAGATAAGAAATTATCAATCAAAAAATCTGTGTAAATAATAATTGAGAATAAAAAAAAAAAAACTTGAAATTATTGATACATGTAAATTATTAATATGATTTGGATGTAGTTAATAAGGGATTGTCGTACAGTTTTTATAAGTGAAGTTATATTAATATAGTTTTGTGAGGATTTAAACTGGATGAAGGACAATATAATTCACAGGGCTTGATGTCACATTGTTGCAGGACTGCCTGGATAGTTGCTCATCAGCCAAAGTTTCGACCAATCAGAGACGAGCATTAATAGTGTTCAGCGGTGGGGTCTAGAGTGACTGCAGGTATAAATACGGGGCCAAAACGAAGAATTGTCATCAGTTGTCGATTAAACATCGTAACGTGTTAGACATTCAATTGCTCAAATAATAATTTGAGAGTTAACGGATACGTTTTCGAAAATAAGTCAACGTTCAATGATAAAAGTTGCTATCAGATACAATTTTATCCGGTAAGACGTGTATTAGTAGCCTCACCGGGCAATTTGTATCCGATATCAAACTTTTTTCCATCAATAGTTTGATAAAGCAATAAGTAAAATTTCATTCTTGAATCTAGCGGCGTGGTATCGATTTAGTGACACAGTTGAAATTAATATCTGTGACTAGATCGAAATACTCGTCCTTGGATGCAAGATGCTACATCAAAAAATGCTTTTTTATGTTTCACTGCGTCGAATCAACGCCGTCGAATTTGTTTTTATATATTTTTCTTTGGTGATCTAACTGTGTGGAATAATTATACTCCGTAAAGCTAGAACAACAAAGTTAATTATATAAAAATACATCAACGAGGGATATTTGTCAAATATTCCATTACAGTTTGTGTTATTATTTGAGATATATATATTTGGGTTATTGGCTCGAAGGAACTATTGCAGTGATGTGTAACGCAGACAAACATATCACAGCAGTAGTTACCTATGAGTTTGTAGCTCACAGTCATCATGGAAATTGTAAGAAGCACATTTATTTGTTATGAGGAAACATGAAAGTATAGAATGGGATAAACTTAATTCAGTTTGACGTGAAATTTGAATCGTCACTGGGTTTTGTTTGTCCCATGCGAATACTAAAAGTCACCGTGCCCATATATATTATTTGGTATAAAAAAATTAATTCACCTTGTTGGTTAAACATTCGTTGAAATCTTGTTTCATATTGGAAATTGAGACCCGATCATGTGGCCTTTTGGGACCGCTCACACTCGATACAACTGTTGCCAAATCTAAAGTTACAGTTTCAGTGAATATCGGATCTTGAGATGGATCATTGTAATCTCTCAACATTCGAACACTTTTCATATATTTTCCAATACGTTCAATATGTTCATGAGATCGACCTTTTAAACATATAGAAAAAAAAGTGTTTCATGAATTATTTATGTGAATGAAATTGAATGATTTTCATCGACAATATGTTTATACCAGTTTGCCGTAAATAATTCAAACTTTGTTGATCAACAGGGAAAAATCCGATAGTTGCACCATATTCTGGGCACATATTTGAGATGGTTGCTCTGTCAGCAATACTTAGCTCTGCTACACCTGGTCCATAAAATTCAACGAATTTCCCAACAACACCGAGTTGACGCAAATTCTACAATTTAATCAAAAATTTTATCCACAATAAAATAAACATGTGAATCATTTTCGATAATTTTATACTTTCGTTATTGTCAGCACAAGATCCGTCGAGGTAACATATTGATTTAGATTTCCGACAAGTTTATATCCAATAACTTGCGGTAAAAGCATAGACACAGCTTGGCCCAACATCACCGCCTCTGCTTCAATTCCACCAACACCCCATCCAAGAATTCCAAGTCCATTGATCATTGTTGTATGAGAATCCGTACCAACAACACTATCAGGATAGAGAAGTTCATCTTTATGGAAGACAACACGCGCCAAATATTCGAGATTCACTTGATGAACAATGCCACTTCCTGGCGGCACTATTAACATGTTTTTTAGTGCTTTTGCGCCCCATTTTAAAAATAGAAAACGTTCCTTGTTACGTTCAAATTCGAAATCTTCATTTTTCATCAATGCATCGTCACTGGAAATTAATTGAAATATTTATAATTTTTTAATTCTTATTATTGCTAATGGAACAATTACCTTCGGACAAAATCTACTTGAATTGAATGGTCGATTACTAAATCGGATGGACATATAGGATTAATTTTTTCAGGATTTCCGCCCAATTTTTTTACAGCATCTCGCATTGCTGCAAAATCTACAACTGCAGGTACACCAGTCAAATCTTGGAGTATCACTCGTGCAGGTTTGAAAGCTACCTCTACGCCTTCTTCTTTTTTCTGATGAATTTCCCATTCTAAAATTTTATTAACATCACTTGTTTTTACTTGAAATTCATCACAATTTCGTACTGCACTTTCCAATAGCACTTTTATCGAGAATGGTAAACGATCTGTGGGTGTGCATATATAAAAATTAATTGGAGTAGCAGAGTATAATCTATCTGAATATCAATATGATAAAGTATAATAGTGAGCATGTTGATCAATTAATCAAGAGGTTGTACACTTTTTATTCTTACCATATTTTTCACCAAAGTATGAAACATCATAGTATTTGCATTCCTTTCCATTGATCTCAAGTGATTTGAGAAGATTGTCAAAGGACTTTGCGACTGAAAATCATATACATAATCAAGCAAAAATTATATACATAACAATGCTATATATATATATTGCATCGTATAATATATTAAATACCTGTTGACACATGTACACTAGAATATCATGTATTTCTCAAATATATTATGAAGTATATTTAGGAAAATATTAATATGATTTTATTCACATATTCGTCAGTATTTAGGACATTTATTCAATTATGTAATTTTTAATTTAATGCATCTATCAATTCAATTTCGTGTAGTATTAACTTACCAGCCATTATTATTAAACCACAAGTCACGTCCTTCGGCACTCGCGATCCCGTCTGCCTGAATTCTACTACTGGCGCGGGTATATTACTCCTTAACACATAAAACTGTGACCCAATACGTCTGTATATTTATATGCACAAATACTCATAACATATTGCGGATGAACATGTTGTTTACAATAAAAATAGTATGAATTGAGTGTGTATTGGTGTTATTAATGGATAGTGTTCAACAGCCCTGAACATGAAGGAGAAAAATTGTGGAGTGACAACATGGGGCGCAAGAATTATTAATGCCGTTCCTGAAATTCGAATTACATACGGGCGATGCCAGCGACGTTACACTATCACGTCATTCATGTATACTACAGTTTTAGCTTGAGAGTTTCAGGGCTCATCGCGTTCTCTCAACTGATGTTAAAATATATTTTTTTTTTTTTTCCAACAAAAGAGTGAAGAGTCTGGGCTACTCTGGTAGAGCGGTTGGTGGGCTTGGTGAATCGTGGCAGTGCTGATGGTGCCAAATGGTGCTAATATAACACCACAATTCCCATTTCAATTGTGTGTATCTAATTATTACTCTTGGTATAAGATAAAAAATTCACTTGGATTATAATTGAAAAAAAATGTATGAGAAAATAACGGGTATAGACTTTGGAAATTGTCATCAGTAATGTGGATTGGCTGCTATTAATATAGTATTTTGAGATCGTTGTTTCAGTTTTTCGATAATACATAATTTATTGTGATATTGGTGCCGTATACAATCGCGACTCCACAAATTTCAACTGATTAACAAAACCCATTAATTGATTAACAAGGGCGAGAACAAGAGAGAGTGTGCGAGCGCGTGAGTTAAGTTTCGTCCCTTGGAGTTAATAAAACAACGATTACAAAAGCAATTTCAATAAAACAACAGCGTATTATAATGGGTGAGTTCGCAATTTATATTATAAATTGGCACAGGTTAGCATTTATACACTGCTGCTATGATATATCATATATGATAATCCTTAGTGTAAGGCAGATATTTTATTATACATGTTAATGACGAAAATCCACAGATTTAACTGATATATATATATATATATATGCAAATGAAATAAAAACCATTGAATTTCAATGATATAAAAGGAGTAAATAATAGTTATATATTATTGTACTCAATAATTAACATAAAGAAAGTAAAAGAGAGATTGAAAAGTTCGATGATAAAACGAATGGAGTTGGAAAAGAGTGTGTATGCATGTGTGTGCGTGTGCGTGCGAAAGACTGAAATAGTGAGAGGAGGAGTGAGATTGATACGCCCTAAACCTCTCTCAAAATATATTATATATTATGGATTGTTGGGTCCATTTGCGTGTTGTGCATTATCTTTCACTTTGCTCTATAAAAAACGATGTTTTTATTTCAAATATTGAATTTATATATCCCATAAAGATAGTTATGCTATACACTGTCTATAATTAGTTTGACATTTTTTGGCAGAAATTAATTCAGCATTTGTGTATACTCTCCTAACTTTATATCTCTCCTCCTTCTTTACTTCTTCTCTGTTGATTTACTCGTCCGTGCCACACCTCATGAACCCTACAATAGGAAAAATATAATACTGTAAAAAGAAGCTTAGTAATAATTAATAAATTATGCATCCTTTATATTTTGCATGACCTCTTGTATTGCATAGAACTTCGAAATCATATGTATGTTTAATATTCATCTATCGATTTTAGTTGGATCACTTACAAATGAGGGTTGGCATATATCCCTTATGTTAATACATTGAAAAATCCCCATTTACACTAAACTCATTTTAGAGATGTATAAACGTAATGACAGTATCAATAAGTAATTTTTGCTGATTGAATAAAATAATAGTGATTACGATGCACCTTGTACCGACTGGAGCAAGCCGCATATTACGTAAGCCTATCCATAGAAGCAGCTAATGGCATACATATGTGATGTATGATGTATTGTGACCTATAGTAGAATAAATTTAATTACACCAGCACAACTTCGTAAGGTTACTAATTAAAATCAACAATTGACAATATATGCACATATATAGACACACTATAAGAATATAAAAATTGTTTTACTTTTAAAACTAATACTAATTCTCATACAAAGATAGCAAATGTTGAAGATAAATAATGCAAGACGGCAGGTTTTTGGCTCTCCATACTTTTTTTTTTCATCGTTTAAATCGCTTTTTATTATAAATATGACGTCATACAGGCGTGAGTGTATGTATATATGCATGTATGTATGTATGTATGTATGTATGTATGTATGTATGTATGAATGTATGCATTCATGTATATATTTATTGGGACGTACTGCTAAAAGCAGTTGAATGTTTCTATGTAATGAGGGGGACAGAGATAAGACATCAAGAATACCAAGTTGATGATGGTGGTGGTGGTGTGACTACTTCTAAATTTCGAAATATGTTGATTTACGGTGATTTGGAATTAAAAAAATTTATATTAACAACTCATTTTAATTACAACATTAAATTTATATATATATATTTAATGTGCAAGAGAGTTTTCATTATCTTATCGCGTTGGTGGCATTGAGCCACAGGTGAAGCAATCGTATGGCATGTATATTGAGAATCAAAACACAAAGACCGGCCGGGTTAAAATTCCGGATGTAAAATAATACATAACATTTCATACATAGCAATATTAAAAATAATTAAATTATTCCTAGATTGATTCATATGATGAAATTGGAATTTAATACTGTGTAACACTTATGCTTGCGCATCAATATATATATACATGTGCGAGTGTGGTGAACAATGAGAATAATCGAAGCGAACATTGACGACTGCAATTGAGTCGAAATATTGATGAATGAGCTTTCGTAGAGGGAATGTCAAATAGAGCACTTGATTAGTCATAAGTTTTATGTTTAACGTTTGACCCCACTTGGTGACATCCTATTTAGTCCACTTATGTATAACATTAATACCGATAATATCGGTTGGAGGAAGCGCCCTCGAGGTCGCACAATATGTTAGTAAATGCAATTGACTAAATATGCTCTATCTCTCATCATACTAATGAGCATCATTTTCAAAATTACACATACGTATTAATTATCATTTTTTCATAGGGAAAACATTCTGTCATTCGTGTAAGAAAAAATGCAGTGGTGAGGTGCTGCGTGTACAGGACAAATATTTTCACATTGGCTGCTTTAAATGTGCTCAATGTAGTACCAGTTTAGCACAGGGTGGATTTTTCGCTCGTGAAGGTTTATACTATTGCACTAAGGTAAATTTTAAAACATTCATGAAACTTATCCGTGAAAACTAAATTATTTCACATTATTTATTTAGGATTATCGAGAACATTGGGGTACAAGATGCGCCGGGTGTGGTGAATATGTTGAAGGTGATGTTGTTACTGCTGGTGAAAAACATGCTTTCCATCCCAACTGTTTTCACTGCCAGAGATGTAGGCAACCACTGCTCGGTCAAGGAACTAAAGTCACTTTGGTTCAAGGCATGTATTGGTGTTATTGAATGGATATGCCATTGGCTCTCTAAATTGCTTGATCCACCAATCATCTCAACTTACATATGGATTTAACATATTGATTTATTTACTATTTATTTTACTACATACTAGGCCAAGCATTGTGTCATCGCTGTGTTGGTATACCAGTTCGTGAAGCATCGACACCACTTGGTAACAAAACACAAGATGGATATCATTCAAAAAATGCTGCGGGACATAATATCAGTAATGATACTGGAGCTTGTGCTGGTTGTAATGAAAAATTACAGGAGGGCCAAGCTTTGGTTGCTTTAGATCGACAATGGCATGTTTGGTGTTTCAAATGTCACAGTTGCGACACCGTACTCCATGGCGAGTACATGGGCAAGTGCGTTTTCAAATTTTTCATGTATAGCTTTGTTCATTTCATTTTACCGTATACAATGTTAATATTTATGATTTCTATAATAGGGATGGTGTGCCCTATTGTGAAAAGGATTATCAAAAGCAATTTGGAGTAAAATGCGCTTACTGTTCACGTTACATTAGTGGCAAAGTGTTGCAAGCAGGTGAAAATCATCATTTTCATCCGACATGCGCACGTTGTACCAAGTGCGGCGATCCATTTGGTGATGGTGAAGAGATGTATTTGCAAGGAGCGGCGATTTGGCACCCACGTTGTGGCCCGGGTCCAACAGGATCCAATGGAATCGTTAATGGGCATGATTCCAGGGACATTCATACACCACAACATCGAGAATCAGAGCGTATATGCAACAGTGCCTCGGAAATGCATGTAAGCTTTGCTTTCTTAGATGTTTTATCGCTTCGTTATTCATTTTCAATTCGTGTTATTTTACTTTATTAAGTTTTATTGCTTTTTCTTCACTTTTTTTATTTTGCATGTATTGTATTCATTTTTATTTAATTAATTAGATTTTTTTATTTATTATATATTTTTTTTTTTTTTTTTTTTTTTTTTTTTTTTTTTTTCCGCATAATTTATCAATACAGTTTTCATTGAGATCGCGCACATCGAGTCTCAACGGATCGTTGTGCAGCCCCTATAGCAGCCTCAGTCGCAAGGTATCCTTCATACAATCCATTTTTTTTTTCACAGGTCTTTTTTTTCTTCACATTTCGCATGTATTCAGCCAAACTGTATATTATGATCACGTCTATTCTTCATTTGTCAACATACTACATTAATTAATTCCATTTAATTTTTTTCAATTTTATAATCGCTACAGTATTATCCTGCACGAACTGGCAGCCCTGGATTAATATTACGGGAATATGGCCGTCACGGCGGAGAGGACATCTCACGGATATGTACATACTCTTATTTAACAGAAACGCCAAGTCAAGGATATCTTCGGCGACCAATTCAACCGTACGATAAACCACCTACGAGTCCACACTTTCATCGACCAAGTTCATCACGATCGATAAGAAGCAGTGGTGGGCGCAGTAGTCGTTCGGGAATGCGTGCATTAGTCGATGCATTGAGTGAAATAAGACCTAAATCACCAGCAGCTGGGAGTCAAGTAGACAATGATGAGCCAATTGAACTTGCACATTATCCGGACGCTATGAAACCACCACCAGGTTCAAAACCACCTATAGAACGCGATGATTTCCCGGCGCCGCCATATCCGTACACTGATCCTGAACGTCGTCGTCGATGGTCTGACACTTACAAGGTAATTTTTTGTATAGATATGAATTTAATATTTTTGTATTTGGTACTATATGATCAGAATCAATCATGTTTGTCAGGGAGTTTCGGATGACGATGATGATGAAGCTGCTAACCCCACTGCTGTAGATCATTTGGACGGTAGTCGTAAAAATTATATTAAAGAAGTTGAGCAGAAATTAAAGAAGGAGCAGGATGAATTAAGCAAAATTGATACGGGAATCGCAAAGGTATTTTTGCATGATATTGAAAAAGATCGTGAAAATTTAAGACATCGTGCGGCTAATGTTGATCCACGTAATGCATCGAGAACTCCATCAGCAGCGCGAGAACCAACTTATAGACTTCGCTATGAAAGTCCCGTTGGTGCTTGTAAGTGTTGAAATGAATCATCGATTCAATTGCCATTTCATTTAATTATAAATGATATTGTGTCAATTAATTCTTTTATTAATTTAGCTCCATCACGAAATATTGATCACGCGAGACCGTGGGAAGATGATGATGGTTTTAGTTATAAATCTAGTACAGGACCGAGCTATAATGGTACGTATTATTTATTGATCTATAAATGATGTAAATAAATTAATTACATCTTCATTCCAAAAATGGAATGCGTCATCTCATACCATACATGTCCACACGTTCGCACATTACACAAACATTATACCACGTCAAAGGTTGAGGTTTTTCATGGTTGAAATTATAGAATTTACTTATATAAAAAGGATTATTGCGAATCATGCCCTTTTTCCTTATTAATTTACCACCGAACTGACGAAAATTCGGTGGTATATTTATCGAATAAAGAAAATGAATTTAATGAATATGTATACACACATAAATCATGCTCGAGGGAGGTTATATATGGATTGTGCACAACGACGGTGATCTGATCTGCATCCGAATCGCTTGTACAGTAAGTTCGTCCCCATTTTAATGTATATTTTTTTATAATAGTCATTACGTGTGATTCTCTCTCCCCCCCCCCCCCCCCCCTCTCACTCAGTCTCTCGCTCACCCTCTGTCTCCCTCTCTAATTAAATTAAATAGTACTATATACCATAGCAGATACGAATACGTCTCGGTTTTAGTCTACAAGATGCGGAAAATTACATTCTATCATCGTGTGGAAACATTTGTATTATAGATTTATTTGTTATTAATTTTTCTGTATGGGGTTCCTGCTACTCCTTGGTCTCTTCGTCTGCAGTTCTGGAAGAAGTAATCATGTCTTATCCGAATTTATTTCATCCGATCATTATTTTTTTTCGCATCCACTCATTATATTAACAATATATGCAGATAATGTTAATTTCACAATTCATTTTCTTCTACATTCATCAATTTTATCTCTGTTTCTGTATTTTGTGTTTGTGTCGTGTGTTTATACGGGGCCAATGGAGCAGGACGATCATCAACACGCTCCCCGGCACCCAGAAACTATCCACCTATCGGTAATCAACGCGCCTACACACTTCCAAACGCTGCTCGATACTATCAGTTGGTGAGTCTTCTAGTCCAATCACCCCTTGCACGCTTCCGTGGACTGCAATTCAAACTGTTCAATCAATTTGTGGGTGTTAATTTCACCTTATTTATTCATTCATTCATTTCATAATATAATAATAATAATAACAATTATTTTATTATTATTATTATTATTATTATTATTATTATTATCATTATTATTATTATTATTATTATTATTGACTTTTTTTTTTATAGTTTTGAAATTATATTTCATGTCACACTTGATTTTTTATTTATGAATTGAATACAGTTTTGGAATAATATACTGGAGAGTTTGGGTCTTGCTACCACGAAAGTTAACGGATTATATATGACATATTGTGGCTTTTATGTGAATATTCGATTGGTACATAAACAATTAGAAATTTAATTTAAACTGAGGACAATGGATATCCTGCAGTCAGATTTTCCACGTAAATTGTTATAGAAATTGAACGAGAGTCTGTTGCTCGTTATTCACACTTGTATTTTTATTCATCTATTTATTTCTTCCAACAACCAATTGGTATATAAATAAGTGTTGCGAACGTGGATGGCATTCGTATGGGAAATAGAAGGCGTGATTTATTAGGTGAAACTAATCAAGTTAATCATTGTTCGATTAATATTTAAAACCAGTTGTGAGCTCGCTTCGGCACATCCCAAAGCCGGGGTACGGTTTGGCACCGCGAAGTCACACCTTCTCATCAACTGGTGGTTCTGTATCTGCTCTCCCCGTAAGTTTTGCTGGCGCCGCGTTTTAAGAATGCGAAAAATCGCGCCCTCGTGTGCTATAATTTCATTTTCAGTTGATAATACATATGCAAATATAAAAATGCTTGTCATCTAATAAGTGTATCGTATCACATAATCTTTCATAGAAATACTTAAGTTACCATTTTTTTTTCTCTTCGATCAGGGTGATTACTCATTCAGTGGAATGGGCGACAAGACGCACAGCACCGATTTCTCTTCCGGAAAATCTGATAGTACGTATATTGCTCAAAAGCTTTCACACTGTTCAATTGTCAAAATAACATTTCTCTACAAAAAATTTATTTAAGTGTAAATATTTTCAATTATTTCAAATAATTGATTCTGCGAAACATGGATGTATGATAATAATAAGAATAATTACTGTGTGCCCTCCTATTCCCTTCCAATATTCTCTACATTATTTATTTTTTTGTCCTTTCACTTCATATCGTTATTCAAATATTGCTTAATTTGTAATCGTTTAACCGCATCTTTCTCTATTGTTGTCAAGCGGATATTTATTTTAGCAAAAACATGTGATAAATAGTGTCTCACAATAATAAATATTTCTGTTTTTTTTTTTTTTTTTTTTTTTTTTCCCCTGCTTGCCAACTTTAGTATCGACTGGCAGCATCACGGATGTGGATCGGCGGGCACTGGTATGTACTGCAGCCCCCTACTACGCACGACGAATAAGCATGGTTTGTAGTTGTTGCATTATCATTTTTTTTTTTCCATGCTTCATGGTAATTATATTATTTTACCATGGTATTTCTCTGAATGTGTGTATATACGTACACACAATGACATTCTTCTTGCATGAAGTATTTAATTTCGAAGACAACAAGATAAAAGATTAATTAGAAAATTTCTCAGGTTTTAAAAGTAACGTCCAGATAAATTAACGATTCCATTATAAGTAATATAGTTATCGAATGCATCAAGTAACTTTATTTTTTGTTCGTTGCTCAAAAATAATATATGGATGTCATAAAAAATAACGATGTTTAAAGTTGAAATTTACTATTCAACTCTTTCCTCGAGAATCTATAGCTTTTCAGATATTAATTTATAAATTCTACAAGAAGAGGGAAACGTGGGGTATTGAAAAATATAGTGTTATTGAAAAAACAGCACATTGTATGTATGTATCTATGTATCTATGTTTGTACATACGTATGTATATAATATTTTCAATATTACAATTATTGCATGTATATAAAAATGAATTTTATTACTGTGAAATAGCCAATGTTTTATATTTATAATAAAATTTATAGTAAAAATCACGAGTACACATTATGCACATGCTATTTAATTCTGGTCGAAGAATAATTGATTCGTGCATACATATGCATGGGCACTTTTTAAACTAAAAGAATATTAATATAAATTGAATGGTAGAAGGTTATTGACTTAATGACATTAGTCGATGATTCACTTAAAAAATTTTTTTTTTTCCATTCAATGTTTAGAATGATGGTGGTATTTTACCATCGTCAACAACGTATACAGGAGGTCTTGGTACCGTCGGTGTCGGAAGCCACGGCCATCACATGAGACGATCACTACCCGACATGGGCGCTGCACCATCTGAACCACCAAAGCTTTATCCATATCACTTGCTTATTATTACAAATTATAGACTGCCGGCCGACGTGGATCGCTGTAATCTTGAGGTGAAACAATTATAATCGGTTATTTTGTTTCAATAATTGAATATGAATTCATCCTTATCATTTCACTAATTCACTCATTTATTTATAAAACATTTATTTTTTTTTTTCAGCGACATTTGTCCGATGCCGAATTCGAAGCTGTACTTCAATTCAGTCGCTCTGATTTCTATCGATTGCCGCAATGGCGTCGAAATGAAATAAAACGTCGTGCGCGACTTTTTTAACTTTTAATGTTGGTTCGTGTTTATTGAAATTGTATTCTTATCGCACATATTTCACGAACAGTGCCCAAAATTTCATTCCTGCTATATTACAAAAATATAGATACAAAATGAACTTGTGGGAAGATTGAAAATCTGATTCACTTCAATAATATTTTGCACTAAATGCAATAGCAATACGGTAATTATTCGTATTTTTATTAAGTTAATTTTTTTCTTTCTCATTAGTAGTGGAAAGTTACTAATGAAAACACGAAAAAAAAAGCTTCTATTGATGAATAATTTTTCTAATATGCTAAGTTCATCACTTCTTCTTCTTTAAACAATACAACAATTCAATGAAGAGTCAAATTTTTATCCGCAAAAGTTAAAACTATTATTATTATTATTATTATTATTATTATTATTATTGTTAGGCTTAATTATTTCACGAGTCATTAAATAACCTTTGCTTCAATCAAATGTTGAATAGTATTTGAGCAGATGAAAATAAAACTCGATTGTATTGTGCGAGGGGTGCATGGTAGCATTTGTTGATGGTTTTTCTCTCTGCTGCTCGGTTACAATGTGGTATTGTCACATATGTTTATTCATATAAATTTGACTGTCCATCGTTCATTATATGACATTGTAACAATTATTTTGATTCTATTTTATTTTTCATTTTCCCATTTTGTAACATTGTGACATCTGTGTAACCGTAATTCATACTGCCAGGCGACATTTTAAATGGCGTCAATATATTCATTAAGTAATCTCTGTGTATCAAATTGGTATAGATAGAGATGAAATAAATTTCTGGAAAAAATGCACCCGAGTAATGAAAATAAAAAAATCGTTTGGCACAGTTTCATTTCTGTTTATATGTGCATCGATTCAAAAATTTCATGGGATTAGTAGTCATATTTGATAATCACAGAGAAAAGGAAACTAAACAAAAGTGAAAGAACAGTACATTTTATAAAGTTATATGGCTATCAAGTAAATAAAAAAATGATAATTTTCATTTTTATTTAATAATTTTAACCACTTGCGCTGGCAAGAAATTCACAGAAGGCGTGCGCCAAAACGGTTCATTTTTGTTTCTGTGATAATTTTGCCGTACAACGTGCATACTACGTTGTTGGCGATTCCGCGATAAAAGCATTACGATGTGCGTGACATGTCTTTCCAGCGTGAGTTCATTGTTTCAGCGTTCAGAGCTAAATTAAATGATTGCATATCGTAAATATGCAATGAAAACATTACTTATTATTGTTGTCTGAACTTTTTATTCATCTTAAATAAAGAAAAAAAAAAACATATGCAGGACAATTAATGTTGAGAAGAAAATGCAAACATTGACCGAAAAATTGTGTAATTGTTTCATGTGAGAGGGGGAGCAGGTACTTGAGCAAAGAAAAATTAATATCTACAATATGTTTTATGTTTGCTATTGTACGGATTAAACATTGCTTCGCAGCTAGTTCACTAGCATAAAGTTGAATAAATCGCAAACTACGAAAAAAATTATATATTTCAATATTTAGTTAATTAAAATATCCTAAATTGTGTGATTTGAATTTTTAACGCGTTTAACATTTTTTAATATCCAATTGACATATTGTTGACATACAATTTAATATTTTTTCAGCCTTTTTATACATTTTATAATTACGAAAAATTTTACGAAAAACTCAAAATATAACAATTAATTTTTTTGTTGTCGGCATGCCAAGGTTATATTGAATTTGATACAGTGATTTGCCTTTTGTTTCCGTCAACAAGAGAAACATGAATAATATACTAAGTAAACAAAACCCTGCGAAAATGCAATATGCCATGTATCAGAAGTAACTCCAATATTGCTAAAATATTTAGTAATTAGAAATGCCAAAGTCCAACAAACACAAACTGTAATTCTCGATGTAATTAATTTAACGTCAGATGCATACACTTAGGCCATAATCACCCATGGCTATGGGCTCCTTCCCATACAATACACTGTAATGAATTCCATATAGAGAATTATTGGCAGCCATGCAATATTACTTGTATATTTATTGAGTGCGTTTTGCATATGAAACTCAATGTTGTTGTTGCGTTCGATATTAATAACAAAATTCTTCTACTAAATCCATCAACAACGTGACGAGTGTAAGTAATCTCAACACTTTTTCGAACGTTCAGCTAAATATTCTTGGGGAAAACTGCCAATAAGTGCATCAACAGGAGTTAGAGATTCAATCCACGAGCCCTTTGTATCGTCGTGTGATGAGAATTAAGTGAGCAAATTTTGGGATTTGTGTCATATGAATTGTTTGTTGACGTATGTGTATATATAAATGGTATTTATCACCAGCCATTCATACATTTAGGAATGCATAAGTAAATAATAGATTATGTGAAGATAGAATGAAACTAAATACATAAGCTGTGGTGATAGTTGGTGTTGTGTGACTATACATACCAATGAATATAAGCATAGAATCGTTGGGAATGGTGATCGTGATTTCTTTTTTAGTCGAATCACTTTATAATATTGAAATAATAAAACTCGTATATCGATGAACGAATTTTTCATCAACTTATAATTGCTTTATCATCAGCTCCAGCCTTATTATCAATATATATATATATATATATGTACGCATTGATACGGCTCGCATTGCGGAAGTGCAACTGATACATATTTATCAATTATTAATGTGGTGATTTCTGCGATTCAACACAATTACACATGAAAACTTCCAATTATAAAACCGTTGAGACACAAAATAAAACGGAATTAATGTTACGACTGAATGTAGTGATTGAAATAATTTATGGGCACACTGCCATCTGTCTCGTACCACCATTCAATTCATTCTGTATTTCTTGCAGTGTTTTTCCCTTGGTTTCGAGAATAAATAAGTATTCAAAGACAGTCGCGACTATCATAATACCCGCAAATATCCAGAATGTCACAGCAGCGCCAAGGCTTCGTTGCATTGATGGAAATGTTTTGGTAACGAGGAATACGAGAAACCAATTGAGCATAACCGCCAAACCTGATGCCACTGCTTTGGTTTCCGTGGTAAATAATTCTCCCATCAACATCCAGGGAATTGGCCCAAGTCTTTGATCAGTGAGGGAAACAATATTTTGAAACATGACGGAAACTTAATATTAATTGGAAATAGAATAGAACATTGCCTTACCCTACAGAAAAAGCGATCATGAAAAGTGTGAGGGAGACAATCGGCAACCACCCGATATTAGAAACGTCTTTTCCATCATCTTTCAGTTTAAAATATAGTCCAAGTGCAATGAGACTAATAGCCATAAATGAAGAAGAAAAAATTAATAACGGTTTTCTACCAGCTCTGTCGACAATTAAAGCTGCAACGCCCGCCATTACGGCTTGTACAAGAGCAACAATAATTGCAGCGAGATCAGCATCCAAACTGCTTCCAGCTGCCTCAAATATCGTGACAGTATAAAAAATAACTGCATTAATGCCTGAAAGCTGTTGAAATGCCATCGCACCAAAAGAACCTAAAATGGCTTTTCTCGGGCCTGGCATTTTAATCACATCGAAGATGGAATTTTTCTTTGTTGAATTCTCTTCCACTAAAGCTTGCATCTCGGAGAGTTCTTCGCTGGGATCATATTCCTTCCCTCGAAAAACTTGTAGTACCAATGAGGCTTCCTGTTTCCTTCCCTGTCCCTGTGAAACAACATATGAATAGATGACGATAATAAGTAAGTAAAAGAAACAGTAAAAAATGATAATGCAAAAGTCAATGGAATATACCACAAGCCATGACGGAGATTCCGGCATCCAACAAAAGGTCATAATAAATATAATCTCAATGAGTCCACATACAATTCCAAATAGTGTGTATGATACTGATGATCCCAATGCAAATGCCAATACTATACCGGAAGCCATGAAAAGTTGAAACATGGCACCAAGAGTACCGCGAGCTGACGCAGACGCAATTTCAGCGATATAAGTCGGTACAATGACACATGACGCTCCAACGGAAATTCCAACGATAAATCTGGCCAAATAGAGAATCCACACCCATCTGGCAATCACAATCAATACCCAAGAGAGTATGAAAGGTCCAGCTAGAACAAGAAGTGCTTTCTTTCGACCAAGTTTGTCTGCTAATCTTCCAGCTGGAAGTGCACCGGCTATTGCTCCAATTGCCAGCAATGAACTAACCCAAGAACCTTCGTTGGCATTCACCGGAAACCACGAGTCGTGAGCTGCTAATTTTGGTAAAATTGGCGATGTCCAAGCTAATGCTGTGCCAACGCCAACAGCAAGGAGACTCGCTAATAAATTAATTTTGATTAGTATAACTATGAGATTATACATAAAAATGATTAACTTATCATACCTGAACATGCTCCAAGATATTGCCAGAGTTTATTGTTCACATTCTGCTTAATGTATGGGGACTGTTTATTGTCGCCTATCATTCCTATTGTTTCCATTGTGTCGAAATGAATTCTTACAAAATCGGTTAATTGTTATATAAGAAAAAAAAAGCAAATTATTGTAAAAGATTAGTGTTTATACATCGAGTAATTGAAGTATAAAACACCATCTGTATATCACGGATTTCAAGTAGTTACTATCACAAGTGGATGGACATCACCTATCCACAATCTGAGTTATCTCAAACTAACAGAAATGAAATGAAAATACCTACATCATATAAGTTGAATGCGGGCAATGCAATATATACACAATTTCACCTTGAATGACAGTATCATTTCTTGAGTGATTGAATTTGTCATCCTAGTGCCAATTTGTTCATGTCCATCAATAATATAAAAAAGTTGGAAAAAAAAAAAAAAATCAGCCATTAGTTGGCCCTCAACGCGATTATCTTCAGTATTTATCAGGAATATCTGATAAAAAGGAATAGAGTAAATAGCGTGTTGGAATATCCTCGTTCACTGTTTGTTTAAATACATTTGTTTAATAATTAATAGTCGATCAATTTGTCATGAAATATTGACCATCATTATTTATTTATCTGCTTACTGCTTTAATAAAGATCAAACATGTTACAATTTTTTTATTTACATATTATTTTATTTTGTAAAAAATAGTGAACGAAAAAGAAAATCAGTGAATACCCACGAATCACGATTGTTAATCGACAGAAGTATGATTATTTATATAAGTTGTTATGATATTACTAGTATTTCACTGATTAAAGTAATGGTTTAATAATCAAGTAATTTCTCAGAGGGTTTTTCACTTGAATTTCATTCAACAAAATACCAATTTGTTTACTATGAGAAGACCCTACATATTAGTATTGAATTTGTATGTAAATTTTGTGCGCTCCTATTATAGCTCACTGGTATCTTACCACGCCAATACGCATTAACTCATCTCAAACGTGTATAGAAATATTGAAGGCAATGGGGGAAAAAAAAAAAAAAAAAAAAACCAAAAAAAAAAAATAATTAGAAGTCGAAAAATGATGTGTTTGATGAATAGCATTATTAAAATTAAAATGCTAATAAATTGATGTATATAAACCGTAAAGTTTCCAATCATACAGGTGGGTTATACTCGGAGAGTACCTCTCATCACTATTACAAATTTACTTAAAAGAAAACACTATAAGATTCATCGTAAAAAAGCATAAAGAAAAATGAACTATTCATATAATGTAACTAATTTGATATAATTGAATATTTAAATGTTGAATTTCAATGATACGTATTGTAATTAACAAAATGAATCAAATTTTAAGTCGCGAGTATGCGAATATTAATCTACCAGTATCAGTCATTTCTACAAATCGATATTGTATTTTATGCATTTTTTCATTAAGACTATTCAATTCGTAATCGTTATAATGATTACTCCAACGTATCGATAATAAAGTTATATGAATGATATCCCATGGTATTGTATCTAGAACGAGTGTATCAGATGAGTCTGTACTATCTACACTTAAATAATCAATATTTGTGTGATTATAAGCGAGAAGTATGCTGTATAATGGAAAGCATTGAAGCCTCATCGTTGGTAACCCCTCGTCGGAAAAACTAAGTGAATTTGGGCCTTCGTCCAATTTTCTAACGCGCACTTCAGTCTCTTGATGATAAGTAATCTGAATAATATAATTAATTAA
This sequence comes from Galerucella tenella, assembly GCA_910591685.1. Lineage (NCBI taxonomy): Eukaryota > Metazoa > Arthropoda > Insecta > Coleoptera > Chrysomelidae > Galerucella > Galerucella tenella. The sequence goes on from CAJUYH010000587.1 coordinate 99,929, forward strand.
CCGATTGGATTAAAAAATAATAATAATAAGAAGAATAATAGGAAGAGAAAATGAAAAATAAATTCAAAGTAGCAAATAATACGAATAAATAAAATTATTTACCACTCTTGTGTCCTTGTCTGTGCTTAAACAGGCATGTAATATTCGTGTTTTTGAATGTCTACTGCTTCGGCATGCTTCGAAAAATGCACGAAAATCAGTTAGCACTAGAAGCCCATGCCAACCAAAATTGTATTCAAACGATGATGTTGTAGATTTGGCGCCTGGACGACTGATATACTCTAAATAAACACCATTACGTTTTCCTTGAAAGTGTGAATTAATAATAATTTCGGCGGATGATTCAGTGACATTAGTTGAATCTTCACCACTAGTTCGTTTGAATTGTATCTCACGTATAAATGATACAAGTTGGGAATTATCCATAGAAACATTTAACACATAATCTCGTTGCAAATTTTTATCAAATGCTTGTCTCCTAATAAAAATATAATTTATTATGTATACAATAAAATATTTTGGTTATTGTTATTACCTGAGGGCTGCAGCTTCACTCCATATCAATAGCAGTGTCATTGCTGTAGAAAATGCTGCCAAAAATGCAAAGCATGGTGCAGCCCTGCGCAACCAACTTCTTTTGCTATCACTCGTTAATGATATTGATGGTAATGGCAACGTACCTGTGGCACCTGTGACGGATGGTATTGAAACTCCTGGCGCAGTCTTTCTGAATAAAAATTTCAGACAGTTTTTCACATAAACAAAAATACATATATATGTATACATATTGTTAATTCATGGGAATCGATATATTATATCAAATATACTTACTTGCTATCGAACATGTTGGATAATTGGAAAATTTTAATGTCTGCCAGTGTGAATATCAATATGAATCAATTTGTAATGTTTTCATTGGCGGTGAGATGCTTTCAATACGAACTTGGCAGGCGTCTTGCAAATCTATTTCGTGGAACTCTCTGTTTTCTGCAACACGTATTTCACATTCAATCAAAATTATCTCAATATATATGAACATTTATACGAAGATGAAAATAATGCCACATATAATACTATATTGGTTTCAATATGCATATAGTGAACAACACACTAGATTTTCATTGTTATATTCACGTTTATGGTACAGGATATATTGTACTCCAGTTTCATTCTCATAGAATTATTACTTTCATAATGAATGACATTCGTTTAGTTCATTCATACATTCAGCATTGTTCACACATAAACATGCTTTTTACAACGAGAAACGGAAAAAAAAAGTGATTTTTGCTGCTCACCCTCTCCTCCATATATATGCGTCACGTTCATTAAAACAATTATTTGCTCAGCTAATTCTCATAATAATATACAATGATGAAATTGATATATATATATATACTAGTGAAACAAAAATTAATATTTATTTTAATCGACAACCGACAATACTCTTTATAATAGACACAGTGTGTGAACTCCAACTAATAATATCATTCATATAACCATAGCTGTACAACACCACCTGGAACGCATGTGGCATTGTGGGATGATGGCCCCTACCCACTACGATATGTCGTGAACGCTATATCCTGTGTGTGCACAGTACAAATCGTACCATGTCATCTGCAATCTTCCATCTCTCTCTCTCTCTCTCTCTCTCTCTGTCTAGTTGCGTACATTACATACAGCCTATATGTATATATGAAATACACCAGTTTTCATTCTCTCTTTCTCCCTCCAACGCATTTATCCGCATCATTGTCATCCATTCTGTAACGTCGCCTGACTCACATACAATATTTCGCATTACATCTTCTCTTTCTCTATTCACTCTTTGTCTGTCGCTACGCGCGCGGGCGTCCAACAAACACATACACACACACACACACACACACACTCGATATATATAAATCAATGCTCTCCCTTTACTATATATATTTATCATTTCTCCTCTCTATTTTCTTTCACTGCACGACTTACCAACGTTTTGTTTTTCACAACGACCCTGCACACACACATACAAACACTCACTACTTTTGTGGTTTGATGCGTGTTTATTGATGGCAAAATTCTGCGTTCTGAATACTGGCGTATGATAATGTAAACACAAATTGTATTTGTTAAGTAAGGCGGAATTTAACAATTTTATGTACTATGTGCCCCATGGAATATCGTACAATTGCAAAAAAGCAGACACATATGTATATGTATATATACATATAGCGGACTGTACGTACGTACGTACACAGGTACTAACAGAGGTTCTCAAAATAAATGAAATGACGATTGTGTATAGTTTTATAATAGGGGGAGGATGAATAAGAGAGCCCCGGATAGACAGTGCTATACACATGTATATTCACGTGTACATATCTCTATTTGTAACCACACAAATATATATGTGGGTGTCAACATGTAAGTATAATACTGGTTACGAGTGAGTGATGTAGGGACGGAAGAAGAACGCGGGATATAATGGTAGGATGTTGGTGATCAACGTGCGTACATGTGCAAATATATACCCTATATATATATATATATAATATATCTATTTGAATTAATTATTTTTCGTTGTATGTGCAATCAGTTAATTATTGAAGCGATTGGTATATTAATAATACTATATTGTATGATTAAATAGCTCTGTGATACACTGATTTATAATAAAATGCAGCTGTGTTGTGATAATTAGTGCGTATTATAAGCAAAATTTTGAATGTGAAATGTAGCATTAATGCAATGTAATTTTTAATAGTGTATTTATAAACTAACAGATATATTATGTTGAGAATATATTTAAATGTGCATTGGAATGTCGACGATTTATTCACTATTGAATATTTCCTAGTGCAACAATTGTGATTGTGAAAAAAATGGGTGGAAATCAGTCACGCAGTGCACCCGTAATTGGGGAACAGGGTAGGAATAATTATTAATGTAAATACATGCGTATTGCATATTATATTATTTATTGATTAAAAATTTATATTTATAGTGAATTTCGATCATTTTCGTGTAGTTCGTGCTATTGGAAAAGGAAGCTTTGGTAAGGTTTGCATCGTGGAAAAAGGCGAACGCAGTGGTAATATGTACGCAATGAAATATGTACAAAAAAGTGTATGCATTTCACGAGGTGCTTTGCGAAATATCGTGAGAGAGGTTGAAATAATGTCAAAGTTGGAGCATCCATTACTTGTCAACTTATGGTATAGCTTTCAAGGTAAATACACTTACTATCAATGTTACATATATTCAGTAAGGAATACGTATATGAGAATTTTAATTTATTTTTTTTATTCTCAACAGACGAAGAAGATTTATTTATGGTGACAGATTTACTTTTGGGTGGTGACTTGAGATACCACATTCAACAGCACATTCATTTCTCCGAACAGAGTGTGATTCTCTTTATTGCTGAGATTGCATTGGCATTGGACTATCTTAAGAGAAAAAGGATTATTCATCGTGATATAAAACCCGACAATATCCTGTTGGATGAGGAAGGTTAACATAATCTATTTAATCCGGTAATAAAAAGTAGACAGAAAACAAATTTTATTAATGATTGATTTACTAATTAGGGCACGCCCATGTGACAGATTTCAATGTGGCAACAATTCTAAAAGTGGATCAATTGGCAACATCATTATCAGGAACTAAACCATACATAGGTGAATTAGACATAAGTCAGCTAAAAGACGATATGGTTAATAAATATGTGCGTATAATTACATTGAATCAAGCTCCCTCGGTCAGCTCCAGAGATATACATGTGTTCCTGTGACGCGTATAATGTCTACGGTTATAGCCATGCAGTTGACTGGTGGAGTCTAGGTATTTTGGCATGGGAGACTCTTGAAGGTGTCCGACCGTATCCAATATCGTCTACAACAAGTTACAATCAAGCTTTGGCCATAATACAGGCGAGTAAAATCCATATAGGCTATTAATAATATATAGTCTATAACCGCCTTATAGCTCACTCGTGGCAATTTTGTATTTTTCCAGGATTTCCAACTTATTACATCTTCAAAATGGAGTCCATCTATGACGACACTTATTAAAAATTTATTAACAATCAATCCAAATTTACGAATAACAAGCCTGCAACAACTTAAAGAAATCGATGCTATGGGCAATTTAGATTTTGACCAAATTTTTTATAAAAATATTAAACCACCATTTACACCATCTAACAATCATCTCAATTGCGATCCGACATTTGAGTTGGAGGAAATGATTACTGAAGCACGACCATTGCACAAAAAAAAAAAACGATTGGCGAAGCAACGATCGCTGAGAAATCAAGAAGCTACCGTAAATCAGCTTGATCATACGACAATGATGCATGGCTTAGAATTAAAGACATTAAATGATGCAACTGATGTTGCATTAATTTTGCAGTATCCCGTGTACAATAGAGAACGTGAGTTGGAGCAACGTAGAAAACACGAGAAAGAGGATGAGTGGGAGGAAGAGCTTAAAGTTGCTATGGGAAATTCAGAGTGCAAACAAAGGTGTATTTATATTGTAGAACACGCATTTCTTTTCTTCTTGAATTAATATATTTTTTGATTATGGTATGTTAACAGAGCTAATAGCAATAGAGAGCAGCAATGGTTAGAAATATCGCCATTGAGACAGAGCAGCCGTATAAGTATGTCGGCAATGGGCGTTCATTCCACATCACCATATAACACTCCATTCAGTGGTATAACATCTTTAGATATTGGTTTCATTGATGACAGTCCTTCAACATCTACATCTTAGTTTTTTTATAATTCCATAAACTTTGTACGATATACATATATATTTGTTATTCTATATAAATGGATATTCGCATAACCAAGGTAAATTAAAAGTATAAATATTTTTCATTGCAATAGAAATATGGAGAAAAAAACTAAAAAAAACATCCGATAACACGAATAAACGATGATAAAACCCATTCAATAACGACTCATTGGCAATAATAAAAATCGTAAAAATCGTTTCATATCATGTTTGTTCCTTTACTACTACTATCACTATTATTAATATTATTATTTTTTGTTTTATAGCAATAATCTTAAAAAAAGAATAAAACAATTGTTCATATCTGTTAATATCACAAAATATTGCTGGCTACAAGATATCCTTTTCAATTTGCTAATATAATTGGAGACGCATTAGTGTTTATGTATTACTTATGTGACGTTATTAATTGAAAATGTATATGAATAAGTTATGAAAAAAATACATTATCTTTATTCCATTTTATACATATACATAATATATGTATGTAGAATATTAACAAAGCGTACATTGGTTCTGTTGATTAAGCATTATTTAGCTTGTGAACTTTCATGTAATTCAACACTGAAGTATTCACAATAAAATTCCATGTTTCTTGATTGCGAATCATTCATATATATATATATATATATTTAAGTATAGGTATACGCTTGTTGCGTAGGTATGTATGTATGATATTATCTATATAACATTACACTTGCAACGATATTTTTTTCTTCTCTCTCTCTCTCTCTCTCTCTCTCTCTTGCGAATTAATAACTGAGAGAATGAGAGTGAGAAAGAGGGAATATGCGTAAAAAAAGTTTGTGAATCATGCTGGGCATCCAAAAACGAAAAATTAACTAGTCATTGTGAGTTAAAAAAAAAATACCGATATAATTGGCGGGTTATTCAAATATACACTCATACATGTTGTCTCATATTGTAAATACAATTTTTGAACTTTGCCGCTCTAGTTGCACTAAAAAATGTCCGTGGACCATCGACATTGGCCGACGAAAAGTGAATCCGAAGTTGATCGGTGTGCTGCCACTCACCTAAGCAGTTGAGGCTCGGCATTATTCTATTAATTTTCTGTACTTAATGGTTACTACTGCCAGTTACCAATCCATTCGTCGACAGGAGTTCTATTGATATTCGTGATTGATTAGTGAGGAAAAAATGGCTTTGCTAGTGAGAAATGTTTGCAGAGCTCTTTCAAAAGTGAGGATGACAAAAAATTTCGTTATACATGAACGTGTATATCTTACCACTTGTATTATTTTACCGTCATTTACTAAAAAGTACCTGTGCTATTTTTTTATTTTTTTTTTTTTTTGCTGTTTAAATATATACACACGAACATTTTCTAATTGTCCATGCAATCCAATTCAATGCTTATAGACAAATATATACACAAATATTCATAAGAAACTATTAATTTACAATTTAATTGTTGCAGACAACTCAAAATAATGTAGTAAGAGGCCTGAATACAAGTACAGTTCACCATCAAGAATCCGTATGTTTTTCAATACAATATTTTCCGTGCATACACGTATTATGTCATTGATTTGAAAACTATTTCTAATTTGACCTATGTTGTCTTTATTTTCTCTAGATTGTGGAGCAAGAAGGTAAAACAAAATGTACTTTAATACCTGGTGATGGCGTTGGGCCCGAATTAGTTGTATCAGTACAACAAGTTTTCAAAGCTGCGAACGTACCAGTCGAATTTGAACCATACTTTTTGTCAGAGGTTAATCCAACACTCAGTGCACCATTAGAACAAGTTTCTAATAGTATTGCACGAAATAAAGTGTGCTTAAAGGTAAAAATATATTGATACTTTCATTATACTCATTAGACAAATAAAAATTAATGAAGGGGACCTAAAGGATCAGTGCAAACAAAAACAAATACATACTGATTATATTCATGATTTCGTCAATAAGTCTATTAAATGTATCCATTGGATGTAATAAAAAGAGAAATTTTTCTCATTTACCAGGGAATTCTTGCCACTCCAGATTTCTCTCATACTGGCGAGTTGCAAACATTGAATATGAAATTGAGAAAAGATTTAGATTTGTATTCTAATGTAGTGCACGTTAAATCTTTACCCGGTGTAAAATCTCGTCATCAAAATGTCGACTGTGTTATTATTCGTGAACAAACTGAGGGAGAATATTCTGCATTGGAACACGAGTCAGTAACTGGAGTTGTTGAATGTTTAAAAATTGTTACAGCGAGAAAATCACAGAGAATTGCCAAATTTGCATTCGATTATGCTGTGAAAAATAAACGTGAAAAAGTTACTTGTGTCCACAAGGCAAATATTATGAAACTTGGTGATGGATTATTCTTAAAATCATGTCAGGAAATTGCAAAACTTTATCCAAAGTAATAAATTAAATCATATATACCCTATTCATATAATATTTAATCAAATGATATACAATATACTTATATTTTTTCAATCAAACAGAATACAATTTGAAACAATGATTGTTGATAATTGCACAATGCAAATGGTATCGAATCCACATCAATTTGATGTGATGGTTACTCCCAATTTATATGGAAATATCATTGATAATATAGCTTCCGGTTTAGTGGGTGGTGCCGGTGTGGTGGCTGGTGCCAGCTACAGTGCTGAATGCGTTGTCTTCGAACCGGCAAGTAAAATGATTAATTAAAATAAAATAGACTATTGAAAAAAAAAATCTCTTCCTGTTTTCTTACACACGAATTAATGGATATGAAAATGATTTTAGGGTGCGAGACACACGTATTCGGAAGCTGTTGGCAAGAATGTGGCGAATCCAACAGCAATGCTACTCTGCGGTGTTAAACTATTAAATCATATTAATTTGAAACGCTACGCAATTCAAATTCGTGAGGCGTTGAATCAAGTTTTGAATGATGGAAAGATTCGCACGAAAGATCTTGGTGGTCAAAGCTCTACAAGTGATTTTACACAAGCTGTGATTAGTTGCCTTCGTTAATCCATTACTATGACAACTCAAATAATCATCCAAGTCTTATTATCTTATAATCCGCCAAAGAAAATAATTAATTAAATCTGAAAAAATAACAATATGAGAACCTAATATTGCTGCAATCTCGATTACTTACGCATGCATACATATCCACACATGGATTTATAAATACGGTATTTAGTATATATATATATATTTATCCACATACGCTATCGGTATGTATACGAGGATGGATGTAGGCGTGTGTAGAGAAAAAATAGTTAATTTAATTGTACCTTGTTGTTATATGTATATTCAATTAGCTGAATTATTCGATGAAATCCTCTGAGGTTGTACACTTGTTTAGAAAATGTGACACCTGATGAAAAAGACGACATCCTACAATCTGATGAAAGAATGATATTAATTTGTCTGTACTTATTTATTCATTCTATCATTGCTATCATGTTTGTGTGACATTTATATTTAACTGGAATTTATGGAGGGAAAAAAAAGTATTCCATATACAATAGCATCATCTATAAATAGGTGTACGTATTTTAAATCATTATCAAACAAAGCGCGTGACGTTACATTTGCAAATTCAGTACATGTAAATCTTTGTTTTTTCCCATTCTATTTACAAAATGCAATTGTATGAAAAAATATATAGCTAGCCTAAAGCTGTCATTTATTTTTATTAACCAAAAAACATTAAATATCGTGCATATTCATTTTTATCATATACACCATGTATAAATGGCTTCTGCCGGTCCACCAGAGGTGCTTCGCGCCTCCCAATTCTCATATATAATTCTATATACATATATAACTTCCGTGTGTACATATATAGCAGAGTATGGTATAGGTGTATGTATGTACGGATATTATCATTATCTTTATTATAGTGTCAATTGCGAATAATTAAGCAGAAATATAGAGATAAACAATGGAACCTGACGATCATTCGTTGGCTGTAATAAGACAAGAAATAGTTAAATATCATCTTCAAGTTACAGCAATTATTCAGGTAGAGCTGTACAATGATAAACATTAAACAGTAAAAAAATATAACCTCAATTCAATTACATATGGTCAATAGCTACACAAAATTGTTTCCAGGATATTCAACAATGTACAGGAAGTTTAGAGCTATTGAACGAATTGAATGCTGAAGGAAGAGCTAAAATAAATGCATTACGAAATAGCATTGATAAATTAGTTGATTTGGCTGAGACTGAAATTAATGCCAAAAATAAGTCACGTTTGATGGCTGAAATTGAGAATAAAAAAAGTCAATTGGCATTTACATTGTCTGCATTTAAGAAGGCAAATATCGTTGGTGCATGTGTAATTGATAAAATGACAAAGGATGAACTATTGTCCACGACAGAAGAGCAACAGGGAATATTAAGAAAAAGAAGTGATCGGAAAGGTTTAGCGGACACAGTTGGTTCGGCAACTGACAGATTATTATACATTTCTCAGACATTGGCCGAAACAAATCAAAGAAGTGCTAATACTCTAGACACTTTATGTAACTGATATTATTAATGTTTGTTTGATGTCAGTTAATTGCATTAGTTGATCAATTTGTTATATCAATTCTTTTTTTTTTTATCTAGTGATTTCATCTGATAAAGTGAAAGGTACAAAAGATGAATTGGAGCAGCAGCAGCAAGCCATAGCTCAATCAGGAAAGTTATTGGGCAAGTATGGAAGAAGAGAAGTGACAGACAAGGCACTTATAGTACTGGCACTGGCATTTTTTCTCGCTTGTGTCATTTACATTATACAAAAGCGAATATGAGAAAAAAGTGATAATAGCATGCAAATAATTATTAATACATATAATTGGTAAATTTTATATCAGTAGTGTCTTTCATGTTTGTTATTATTGCACTGTGACGACAAAGGTCGGCAACGCAATCAGTATCATATACTTTCATGCGTCACTTGTATTTGTTGTTTTAACCCTGACCAAAATTTCATATCTGATCGGTGCCATTTGATATCTACAGATCATTTGCTGACGCTCTATAAAATGACGCATTTATTTTTTCCGGAAAAAATACATAAATTTCGAAATGAGTTTTATTGAAATCTATGTTCATATATATATATATATGTAGATATATATATAGACAATAATTTGGGTGGTCCGTGCAGGGCTGATGAAAGAGACTGTGGTATACATACACAGTTGAACCTGTTTGCCTTGAAAAATAAAACGTCAAACGGATTAGAATTAGTGATGTTTGTATTTGATTAAGAGTCAAAATAAGATTACTAAATTGACTATTTTTAATATATAAATTGGTGTTGGGGGAGAGAGGGAGATAGACTTTGTATGATGGACAGAAATGGCAAAGTGGGAGCTGTTAAGAATAAGAGAAGAAAATGAAAATTAGAAATACATTGAGCAAAGACATCTTTGTGACGATAAAATATCATAATCACAGCCAAATGTAATACATCGAAAAATGCGTGATGCGATTATTTGATGAGATTGCAAATGATATATATCCGGACGGCAGATTACTCCATGTCTTCACGTTTAAGAATTCATGTATTATTTGAGGAATTTAATGAGTGACCGAAACACTCAAATATTTTTTTTTTCCCGTTCGCACTAAGTTGCGAAGGTCACGTAATAGCGTGTGTAAAATTAATACTGTCCCTTGTCACCCACCCATTCGACTATCGGTCGGTTATCATCGTAAATTATTTTGTGGAGTAGGGCAATACGATGTGTATAAAACGTTAGATATCGATGAAAATTCATGTATTCATTCATCGGATTAAGCACTGTAATTCACTATTTTCTCAATATATTTAAAAAATGTTACTGGCAAATGTTATAATCAAGTAAGATACATACATAATATTAGTAATTCAACCAATTTAAATTGTGTTTTAGATTGACAAAAATTCAAACACGTCCACAATACTATTTATATTTATTATTATGAAGTTGTTGGTGATATTACTGTTGCTACTGGTAGTGTGCATTTCTGCGGCCCCATGGCTCGAACATTTATTTCCTCAGTACGATCAATCGCGGTATGGCCATAAAAAACACCACAAAAAAAACTACAATCGAGACAATGGCCAAAATTGGAAAGAAATATGTCATTTAATGAATCCGAGTGGACATGCATTTCCAGGACGTGGGCCTTATCCTGCGTGTCCGTGGTGATAAAAAAAAAAGCCAATAACAACACAATAATTAGATTAAATAACAAATGAGCCATGCAATACTCATTCAAAGTAATGTATTTTATTGTACAAATTTTGTGAACGATTTCACAATTACTTATCTATTAGAGAACACTGTAATCAATATTAATACGTTCATATTTTATGAATATATATATTCATTATATTTTTTATTTATTGTAATAATATTAATTCATAAGATCATCTTTTTTGCACACATCATTCTTCTGCATTCACTCAATAATATATATATATATATATATATATACACGCGTATTACGAATCAACATTAATTATAGATTGTTTGCATTGTATATTATTGTAATTTGTCAGTTTTTTTTTGTTTCGAACAAAATTGAGGTATATACATAGTCAGATGGAGAAAAGGAAAATGAAACGAAAACAATTGTGTGGTGTCAATTGTAATTCACTTCCAGACTTGAATTAAGCCGTCTATGCTGCCAGTTAATATACAAGTGTTTGACATTGATACGGCTGATATAGTATCATGATGTCCAGAAGTGGTGGATTCAAGCGTTGATGCAGCAACTTCCTCACAATTTCGTACTCTAGTCGTGCCACTTATCGTGCCTGACGACGATATTGGTCCGCCGCCAGCGAGCACTTCTTGCACAACATTTGTTCCATCAATGAGTCGTTCCTCATAAATCAACGAATTAGGAGTTATAATATCACTAGCAGCGGGCAACGCAACATAAGATTCATTAGTTGCATTGAAATTCCAAAATCTCAGTCTCATATCCGTTCCACCAGCCAATAAAAATCCCGATCTATCAATAGAGCCCGCATGCATTGCGCAAATACTGTGACCCTCTTGTATATGGCTTAGTGGCGGTGCATTCGAAGCCCAAAGTACCATTTGTCGAAAACCCGTCTCTAAATTCCACATAGAAATTTCATTGTTGCCCTGTACAGCAGAAATAATCCACGATTGCTCTGTTGGATGAATAATAACTTTTCTCACACGTGCCCCAGTAGGATGTTTAACACTACTAATTGGCAATTGAAACCTTAAATCCCAACAAATGTGTACACCAGAACTCGTACCCAATGCCAACCATTGTTGATGATTATTCAGGCAAAATGAAGTTATAACTCCGTGCTTCAAATCATTTTCGAGACGCCATGCAATGCTAGGACTCCGTAAATCCCATCCAACCAATGATCCATATAATGTAGCATAAGCCAAAACTGATTGCGAACCCGCATCCAAATATTGTACATCAACAGCACAACCCTCATCATGCAAATCCAATTGTCGTGAATACATTATATTCATTTTACTTGAACTGGGCTCAAGTCTCAAAACAAATACTGATCCAGCTTGACTCGCAGAACTGGCAAGCGATTGACCTTGTTCACATACAGCAAGACCAATTAAAGGTCCGCCACGCTGGAAATAAGTTTGACGTGATCTATTAGCAATATTTCGCCCCTCCATTTTGCTTGCATCCCAAATTTTTATGCATCCATCCGCCGCACTGCTCGCAAATAAACCCGAGTCTGGAATGGATACCAGTCGATTCACAGCAGCACGATGCTCATGAAGATATGCAACCGCAATACCTCGTGGTCGCCAACTACTTGAAATCAATCTTGTCGATGTATGCCATGCCATATTGTCAGCCCAATGTTGAGCACGCAATGCTGCAACATGTTGTTCTGTTTTTCGACACGTTAATTGCCGTAATTCCAAACGACATGGTGCACATCTATATTGAATATATGAACGTTCATGTAATGAATGATCATTAATACCATTGATGTCGGCTAAACTGTGTTGCGGTGATAAATGAATATCACCACCATGAATTGTTGGGCTTGGACTACTACCACTGTTTGTTATGTCCGATAATTTAACTACCGACTGTGTACTATTGTGAGCTTCAAACATCGTTCGCCACTCTTGATTCATTGTTGTGTGATTCGTAGTGTCAGACGTTTTTCGAACGTACTTTTTATAACTCGTCAATGTCATATCACTTTTAGCATCTGGATAAAGAATAACGTGATGATGACGAATCGTCTTACGCATTTCACTCAAATCCAATTTTCCCTCATTTGCAAATTTAATTGTACTCTGTTTATTATCTGCAGATTGACGATATCTATTGATCTTTATTAAATGTGATTTCATAGATAGCAATTGATCTTCAACAGTCTCGGTCATGGATTCACAATTGAGTCGGCGAAATAAATTACGTAATGACGTACTCGCCTCATTATATTGTGGTACAGTGCCAGTTATTGCTTTGGACCTTGCGGCCTTTCGTTCCTCAAATGCACGAAACAATTCCTCAACGTCATTGTATTTTATTACTGAATCGTAGACAACACGTGGAATTGGTTGTACTAATGCTTCGAGCAGCAGCACTTGTTTTTCAATTTGTATAAGAGAATGTCGCAAATAAGGTTGAATCATTGTTTGGACTTTACATTGTACATCCACGAGATTTAAAGTTCGTGACGCGGCTGAAATTAGACCGACTGTGGCATGTCTAATCCATAAATTTGGATGTACAAGGAAAACAACAGTTTCCGTTAATAATTGATATAATGCCGACTTGTGAAGTAAGCCAAGCTCAGTAAGCGTTGCCATGGTGTTTATAGCCTTTTTCGTAACAAACTCCTCGGGATCGGTGAGTCCTTGTTGGAGTAGCGGCATGAGAATTGGACTACTATGCCAACCAATATAAGCAGCAACACCAACAATACACTCATAAAACGAACCACGTAATTGGTTGTCATCTTTGTCATTGAGAAAAGTTATTACATGACTGAGTAATACATCATTGGCTTTTTGTTTACCGAAAAATACACATAATTTATTTATTCCACTTTCCATTAAGGTTTGTTTCACGAGATTCGACGAGTCTGTTAGTAACATTGATACTGATTGTTGCACCATCTCATGTAGAGTTTGTAATTCATTATCATAACTTGGTTTTGGCCCTTCTTTATTACCCAAATTTATTAAATGGGCGTTTTCTAAATAGCGTAATGCAATGTACGCCAGATGAGCAATGTTTTCGGCATATGCGGCACGCACAATAACGGCATCGTCTTGTGTGACGTGAGCCAAACCCGGTAAAATATATTCGGGAAAAATATTGACGTCCGTTGGGGGTATTGATTTAACAAGATACAAACATTTGGTGAGTGTATGAATAGCGGAAACACGTACGCGAGGCGCTGGATCGTGCACCAGATGAAATATATATGGCAATATTCTATCCAATATTGTTTCATCTGATGTGTATTCTGCCAATTCAAAGAGAATTTCCAAACTTTGAAGTTTTGATTGTGAATGATGAAGACCTCTGATACATGACGTGACCAATTGAGTTATTATAATCAATCCTTCAAGATTATCACACCATTTATTCTGTCTTGTACTCACCATCTCCTCATTTTTTTTTTTACCATATTCACTTTCTCGTATTGTCCACACTCTTCTTCTATCTTCTACTTCTCCTTCTTCATTTTCTACTTGTCGTTGTTGTTGCTCTCTTTTATTAAAACTGTCATTACATTGTCCGTCAATAGTTGTTTTGTCGTGATCAACATCACCAGAATTGTCACGATTCGATGTAACTGTATTAGTGTCATTTAGAGTTTCTTTCATCATATCTGTTTTATCTATTTCATTGGGGCTATTTACGTTTGATATTGTTTTGTCCTCGATTCTCAAAATATTTATTATATTACCAATATCTTTTTTAAGTCTGTTAATTTTATCATCGGGCGATAATATAGGTGCGGCTAAGAAAATAAGCATGTACGATTGAAGAAATGAATAAAAGTATTCCGGAAATATTTGTCCGCGAGCTTGTGATAAATAAGTTTCTGCACTTTTTCGATTGCTTGGATTTTTTTCCAACATTGAAGCCAGTAAACCACGAATACCTGGATCTTCGATTTTATCAAGATGCTTATTCGCTGAATATTCATTATTTCGGTATGCTAATAGCTGAGAAAAATCAAATGGCGAGTGTCCTTCATTATAGAGCTCGGTGAGTGCACAACCAGCTGAAAAAATATCCATTGTTGGATGTAAATCACCAGTTTTTAGTTCTTGCTCAGGTAATAGCAATGTACTCGTAAATTCAGACGACAGAGTTTTGACAAATCGTTCGGGTGCTATGTAACATGTTCTGTAAACATAAAATAATATCATCGTGATCCAATACTTAAGTGATTTTTCAATGTTCTAACAGTGATATTGAAGTTCATCAGTACATTACCTTCTCCTAGAAGTATCAAAGAAATACGAAAAATCTGCGGGATTGTCTTCGGGTAAGTAGGTAGGCTTGAAACTAGCAAAATCTGTTAGAAGAACCCAATTCCAACTAGTAATCATTATATTTTCAAGCTTGATATCACCATGACAAACGCCAAACTACAAAAATATTATTTTATCATGAATAATAGTGAGAAAAAAAAATTATTCAGAATAATTTTAGAGGGACCAATTACTTTATGAGCTTGGTGAAGTGCATAAAGAACTTGAAATGTAATCCATTTTTTTTCTATACTCGAGAGAAACGGCCTGGTACTAATTCTATCATAAAGAGAATATTTAACATATTCTCTCATAATAAATCCAGCTTTCTCAGTAAGCTGAAAATAGTTTACAATTTGAATTAATATAAGAAAATATAGTTGAATACATGTTGGTAATTGAATTGTACCGACTATAGTTCTTTGAAAGGGTAAACAATTCACTGCTGATGCAAGTTTTGATCTTATTTCCTCCAAATTGTCTTTATATGTCGATAATGGCAATGTCGGATCATGAATAGCAAAAACTTTCACAACAATTAAACCTTCCTGATTTCTTGCTCTTGCAACTTTGAAGAATCGCGTACTTCCCAGACTATATAATACATCATAAAATTGAATATACAATAGATTAACAAACAATAATATGGACTTACTTGATATCAAACAGCAAATCAACATGATCTGTCAAATAATGTTCTACTGGAAATATTTGACTGGGTGCAATTCCTACCAATTGATTTCCCATTTTATATCACTTTATATCAATTATTATATAGTTATTATTCGCATTTCTCATTAATATTCACTACTGTTCAATCTATAACAGCATTATAGAAATTATATCAGTATGTTGTTCTTAGATAGCAGCACTGATAGGATGAATACATTCTGACAATAACCAGATGCAAAAAGATGTAGAATCAAATAGGTTAAAATATCAGCTGTTGTGTGTGTGTGTGTGTGTGTGTGTGTGTGCGTGTGTGTTGTCATTGCAAATGCATATGCGGTGGCGCACTCTCGACATAAGCCGCCATCTATAATTTCATCTTTAATACAATATTCAGTAGAAATATATGAGTACTTGGATAATATTACTTATAAAAAGAGAATAATCATGAAAATGGTGCGACTTCATTCACTGTTATGTATGGTTTAATAAATATTTATTATAATTGTATGTAACAAAAATTTTGCACATTGGTATAATAGCAATGTCACATGTATATATATATATATATGAATTGCGTTTTTTTTTTCATTCTCTTTTTTTCTATACATAAATAAAAGTGTACAGACTTTTTTTTTGTTACTACGACTTTTCTGCGATTAATTCTAGACGCAATGTGCTAAATTCATTCCAATTTAAATTATTTGCTTTGTTTTAAGTATGCACATCGCCGCTGTAGATCTAATTTATATTATGATCTATTTAAAAACAATTTAATTGTCTTTGATAAATGTGGGTACATTGATTTCGTATAAATTGATATACATATATGTGGTCCTGAAATTGTTGCTTTGCCGACCAAAAAATTACAAAATACATGTATAATGGTGACATAAACTGCTCGCATATGAATCAAGGCAGATTAAGGTCCTAATCATGAATGAATCACGTATGTAAGATTCATTGCACTCTTACTCTCTCTGAATTTATCTGAAAATTAAGCCAGATTAAAGCTACAAACTAATTGTAGTTCAATATATATATATTATTATACTGTACAGTTTATGCTCTTCCATAATTTTTATGTTCATGGAGAGATTTATTGAGGGTATATA
>CAJUYH010000588.1:0-62227 GCA_910591685.1 Galerucella tenella
ATTGGTATAAATTGTATAATGGAATTGTTCAAATTTCTATTATTATTTCAATTTCACTTTTATTATTTCTATTCGGAAAAATAAAAATATTTTATTTTTGTAGATAGTGCTACAGGATCTTTAATAATATCAATATTTTTCAGAATTATACATTTGTCATTATCGAATTTACCACTCAATTCTTGTATATATTGCAGTTTTATAATACGCGGCAGTCAATTGAGAATTCTTTGAATAACTATGTGGAAACGTGATCGGGTGTGTCCATAAATGATTGATATTATATTTAAACAAAACGATAAAAAAAAAAGTTCTGCCATCTCGTCATTCTTTTACCTCCAAATGAATTTGCCACTTTTAACAGAGTATTTTATCATCATACACATTATTAACTCTTTATTTATTTGGCACATAAAATTTGGCCAATAATTTGCTACTCAAATTGTATCAATCCACGATTGAAATAAAATGATCAATACTGACAATTAATTGTATAACACGACGTATTGTTAATTAAAAAATTGAAAATAAATTACACTTGCTTATTATTGTAGAATAGTGATAAAAGATTTTTTTTTCTATTTGAATATTTGGCAAAGATATTTGTAATTTTATTGATTTAATTGTAATGAAAATATTGGAAATTTTGAGCTTCAGTTAACATTGCTTTGTATTATACGCATTTTGTGGCCCCCTCTGACAAATACATATTGCAACATCAATAAAATGCTTTTCATTTTAACGCGCGTGTGTATGAATATAGTGGATTAATTGAGAAACGCTGTTATCGAATGTGCACATAGCAGAGGAGCAAGAGAGTGTACTTTCATGTAGTCGATAAGTCAGTTTGTTTCCACATCGATTCGAATATAAATGCAACGACAAAATCATATATATATTTATATACGAGTATATACTCGTTAATATATATATATATTGGATTGAAACAATTTAAGAAATTTTTTTGAAATTAATGTGGAACAATAAATAATTCTATTTGTATTTATCATTAACATATTATTTTTTTTTCCATGTTTTCCATGAAGACTCAGTTTTTATATCTCAGACACTTCACATTCACTCCAATTATATCATTAATAAACATCAATTCTACTCTCAGCCACACACATTTTATCAATTACATTAATGAATTAAAAATTTTACGCAGTCAATGATCATGGAGTACAGTACAAAAAAACATCTGTTGCATTCGATTTTTATGTCTCTTTGCTCATCTTTGGCACGCAAAATTATTCCCAGACTTTGCTCATTCAATATATTAATTATACATTCCAGAGTCTATATTTTTATTATAAAGATATTCGATGATTTTCACTACTCAGTTTGTTTTTTTCCTTTTTTTTTTCTTTCATTTGGCAGTTGTATATATAATTGAACTCTATGCGTTGCACATGCACCCATCTCCAGGACCATTTTACTTCATATAAATAATTGGCTCTTTTATTATTTCTCGCGTTACAATTACTTCCTCTTTAGTAGTGTTGAAAATTTACTTATTTTGATTCTTATTTGATCTGCGTACAATTATTTACACCATATAAACATAACTCTCTCGTCATTTTTTGTTTGGGTCTTCCTTAAATTTCATTTTTTTTTCCATTTTCTTTTTTCTCCTCTTGAACAATAAAATCATTTTATTTTATTTTATTTTTTTTTTATTCATATTTATATTATTTTCTCTCTTTGTCGGTAAAATCTCATGATAATAGAAAAGTAAAAATTAATTTCGTCACCGAAATAACATTTTTGCAATGATATATTGTGTGAATTTCAAAGAATTCATCACAAAGAAAAAAAATAATATATTGACAAATTTTTTCTCAAGTGATTCGTTAATTTAATCATTTTTTTTTTTGATTTTTCATCAAGGAAGAAAATTTTATGGAATATATATTACGTAACATATTCGGCTTTGCGATTATCCCAGTGGCTTGGTGTGGCCGGTGTCCATGGCACGGCAATATTCAATGTCTTGATACTTGACTTTCGATTAAGTACCCAAGGGCTCCGAGGGCTCTTGGGACTGAGTGAAGTTTTTGGCGGTGACTCGGCGAACGTTACACTACGCCTTGGTGGCCTGGGTGGTGGTGGCGGCGGCGCAGTTTTTGGTGGTGGTGGTGGTGTCGGTAACGATATTGACGGCGATGGATCCGGAGTATCATCACTGGCCATATACCAAGGGCTTATACCTGGGTGTGTGTATTGCTGTGCACTTGATCGCCTTCGGCATTCCCAATCGCGTTCGCCGGGGCGTAATACTGCAATATTTATTCATTCAATTAACTAATTGAATTATTATAAAACAATAACATTATAATTTACAATATAAAAAAAAAATTGACAATAAAAATAAAAATGAAGAAGTTTTGTGCACTTATTTTTTATTATTGTACCGTGTAATAATTTGTGATGAATATTAGTTGATCCACAAACAACTGGTATATACACTGAGAGAATATGTTATATGATGATTATGTTATTTGAATTAATCGTTTATTCTATTTATTATTGACACATCTCTTCTTTATCAGTGTAAATGATTTGTAGTAATAAATCATCGGTTAAACGTTGAAAGTGCAAGGTGGATATTACAGAGAATATAAAAGCGCTATGCAGAACCACATGATTGTAATTCTTTTATTTTTATATCATTTCACCTTGGAATATCTTAAAAATAAACCTAACAGGATTGATATATATTTACGTAGTGAACTAATGTGTATGGGATTAACATGCGACGTTTGGCGAAACTATTTGCGTGTCAGCCATACTCATGCTTTTATATTACAGTGCTAAATTCCAAGCTAATATGAAAATTCATGAGGATTAATAATATATGGCGAAAAATTATTGCATTGAACCGTGATAGTGAGGGGGTGAATGGAAATGGTTAAGCCGAGATGAAGGGTAGGTAAAATGGTTGGTGGGAGATTGGAGTAAAACTACTGATAAGCGATGTACACGAAAGCAGTTGAATACTTGTAAATTAGATGATTAATACTCTATCGATATTATACAAAGCCGTTAATAATGAATAAATTAAATAACGATTAAATATTTCGGATATGTTGAATGAACGGAGTTAAAATGAAAGGGTGAGAGTACTCACATATGGTCCCGGAAAAGGCGCATGCATCCTCCGTCTAACTCTGCAGTCCGTACCACTAGACAAAAAAAAGGAAAAAACGCAAAAATATAAAACGGAAACGCACTTGCTAATAATGCGCCTTGATGTTTTCTTTTTTTTTTTTTTTTTTCGTTTCTATTTCTTTTGTTTCATCACCATTAACAGTGTTACACCTGATCAATGAATTCAAAGAAAATGAAGAGATAAATAAAAAAAAAATGGAAAAAAATTACGCACAGCCTTTTAATTACACGATAATATCAACATTCGAATTTTAAATATACAAGTTGCGAACTAATATCTTACTTGGGTTTATCAACGCCTCATATATCTTTATATCTATATATAAATATGTAAATATATGTATATTATGTTAAATATTACCTAGTTATAGCAGTTTGGTAAATAATACTCATTTCAATGTTGCTAATTGCATGCCAAGCGTGGTCTAATCACACGGACTTATTGGATTTATGGATTGAATCGCTGTAGGTATTTATATATATTTGTGTATTACTTTGTTTTGAGCACATTGCCCAATTACTTTCATTCAATTTCATTATAAAAAGAAAAATATTGATATAGGTATTCCAATATATATATATGTGTGTGTGTGTGTGTGTATGTGACAGAGTGCTGAGAAAAAAATATTTTATCACAGGAAATTATTGGTTTTAATCACTTTTTATCAAATTGTCATATATTTCGTGTGTGTCATTTGCACAATGGCACAATGTCTATGTATCAATATAATCACGTATTTGAACATTTTCATTATACTTGGTGGTGCGCCGTTACTTGAAAATGAATACTAACCTATTGTAGTGGTCAATTGACCGAGGTTAAATTTTGACGCATGACTCATTCACGAAACAATAGGCAGTGAAATGAGAGAGACAGTAAGTAATAAAATAATAGCGACATAAAAAGAAAATATTAAAAGTGAAAAAAAAAAGAAAATTGGGAATGATATAGAGACATGAGATCAAGTAGGCAGTCGCTTGCAACTTTTAATTTGCCAGAACGAATGAGCTTTACGTTATTATTATTATTATTATCATTTTTTTAAATATATGCTCGACGTATTTTGCAATTGGAATTGATGATTTATTTTGTGATTCATCATTCACCTCTAATATGTGATAAACTTTGTGCAGATTTTTATATTGGGCGATAGAGAGAGAGAGAAACCATTTGCACACGTATAATCGGCCCTCAATAGGTTCGCCTCTCAACGTCAAGCGCATTTGTACTCAGCGAGGCCTCTTCATCTTTGGGGAGACGACGAAATGCCCATGGACTTACCCGACCGTTGTCGAAGTCTCGACCACCGCCGATTGTAAGTCGTGCTTTTGCCTTCATCGCGTCTGACAATGGAATCTAAGAATACAAAATTATTTATAATTACATGTATTAGTTATGTCCAGTTAAGGCAATTATTTTTTTATTTTTTTATTTTTTTCGTTCTATTTCGCACTTTTACTTTGCGCATTTTTTTCACCTTACATTCTTATTCTTTTTCTTTTATTTGTTTGTTCGATTGACTAACCTTTGCCCGGGCGGCTTCACTGTGCGATTTATAGCAGAATTCCAATAGAGCAACTGCCAATGCCAGCAATAATCCACCAATGAGAATATAAAATATTCCCGCAACGTTGCTCAATGATAATTCATTTCTTGAATCCTGTTTGTCGCCATGACGACACTCTGTTCTATCATACCACCATCGATTTGTTAATTTTGTCAATTCGCCACTCTCCTTCAATGTCAGCACAGCCAAATTTACTTTGTCCCTTAATCATAAATATCAAACAATCGAATCTATTATTATAATTATTCAATTGTTTATGATATTACATTTTTTTTTGAATATGTTTATATGTTTAACGTACCTCAGTGGTGAACCAATTGGTGTTGCAACACCAAATCCTTTTGCATCTAAATTCCTGCCGACCTTCATTGTGTCACAGGGCTCTCGTTCATTAATATAATCATTTTTGGGACTCTCAATTAGCAACGCGTATTTTCCTTTACTCTGTCTCACTCGTTTTATTCCTTCGTCATATGTCTTAACAAATACGTGATCTTTTGAGTTCATGAATTCCCACATTTTACTGTAGAGACTGATTTGTGATTTCTGTATAAAATACAAAAATAATTCACGTAAAAATACATATTTAAAGAGATAAATGTGCAAATGTAGGGTTTATCATTGGGTAAAGAAATTTTAATTTCCGTAGGGAGTGACTTTGTTAAATAGTTTGCATGTCTACGTATAAATAACGTCACTACTCACCCGAAAGAAATCCCATGTGGATCCATGATGAAGTGTACCATATTGAACTTCCGTTTGGGATGCAAGATCTTCTGGTGAATTGATAGGCGTTACCATTCGTTCAACCGTGAGAAATGCCGCGAGATTTGCAGTGTACGATGAAATAATTATAAGAGTGAAAAACCACCAAACACATCCAACAATACGACCCGATACAGATCTGCAATATATATTCAAAAATTTTATTTTAGAATTGAACGCGTTGATGTAAATTTATTGATTTTTCTTTAGCCATTTATTATAATTTTATCCATTATTTGTATCTATATAAATATAAATAATTTGTGTATCGGTCATTTGCATATTTGAATAAATAGTGAAAAAGATTGATGTTTAATGATAAAAACTTTGCAATTTTATTGATCTACAGTTTGAAAGTAAATGAGACGGTTATATAAATCTTGTGTGCGGTATAATTTCCGATAGTCCTCACGGCGAGGAATATTCAGAAATTTACAATTCATATTGCGCAAATGTGTATAAGTAAGAATATTTATACCATTAATCAAATGACTACAGTCGGAGAAATGTCGATGCTCAAATGTAAATTAATTGTACCTTTATATAAATGATCAAGCTCTGTATATATTGAACTTTTACACTAATGTAAAACAATAATATCTTTGATAAATTCATCTGACAATTGATTAATTGGAATTGGTTCAATTATATTATTTCTTCTGATTTATTTAATTTATATTTATCGTTTTTCTTCACGGTAGTGCTTTTCAATTGTATATATTTATTTTCCAACGTGTATTTCAATTCTATGTGAAAGAATCCAGTAATTGCAATTTGACTCGTTGGTTCAATCTTTAAGCTGCTTTAGTTATAAACAAAAAAAAATGAAATAAAATAATAAAATGAAAGAGAGAAAAATCTCATCAAACGAATCGGTACAAAATTCTCAAAGGTATTACGTCTCCCATCATTATCTTTTCTTTCAGTCTTCCTCCTTCCTTCTCTCTTTCTCTCTCTCTTCCGCTCTTTACTTTCCCGTAAATTCTATAAAATAACGTACAATTTAATGGGAAAACTCCTATAAGGCAAATCTATAAAAACAAAACAAACGCAATACAAATAGGAAAAGTTATTATCGAAAGTTTATTTCTCGAGTTGAGAGCTAATTTATCATTGTAGAAAAGAAACGATCGTACGAAATTTTAATGCGCTTTTCATGCTCTTACTATTTATTTTTTATTTTCCTCCTATAGAATATCCGCGATGACATTTAATTTCTCTATTCACACTAATAATTCTTCACATATTTTCTGTAATTGTGAATTTTGCCACGAATTTATTTCATAATAAACTTTATTTACATTTATTTTTCCATCATTTCTTTATTATATATATACATATATATATTATTAAATTTATGTTAAATTGAAAAAGAAAATTACCTTGGTGAAATATCGCAGCCCTGTTGCATAAATGCACCGAGCGAAAACCACATGCTATTGAGAATACTAAAGTCATTGGCCATACAGGGATTGGGTGAGTGGAGTGACGGCTGCTGTGCATGGGGATGTTGTAAACTCGGATCACCTCTACCAACAATGCTCGGATCACCACCACCATTTATTTGAATTACTCGCCACTCGTACGGTGAAAAGCTACCGAATAAATTGGACAAATCCGCTAGTCATAATGACCCAACAATATATAATTATATTACATGAATGAATAAACAAATAGTGATATATCAACTTACCGCGATACAATAAACAGAACAATGGACACACCAATGTATGAAAATATGACGCAAACCCAAATCTCTTTGCTCAGTGGATTTAGAAAACTGAATACTCCTGGTTTTTGTTTAATTGGCTTTTTTATCATAATACTAATACCAAGTGACATGAATGGTTTGCTAAAGTCTATCACTCGTTCGCGCTCTGATGTGATAGTCATCGATGCGATTGCAAGATCCGCCTCCTACGATTAAAAATAACAGCAATAGTTTTTATATGCAGTCGAGCGAAAAAAAAACAAGGTAGAATAATATAAAAGTGGATAAAAACTATGAGGGAATTTGAATCCATTGTATATATAAAATATAAACAAATCGATACAGTGGTTTATTTAGGCGTGGCTGGAATGAATTGGATATAGGTGATTGAATTGCATGTTGGCGATGAGATTTCCTGGCAAGTTGAATTTGAAATTTACTCAATGATCAAACCGTATGTGTATCATTTGGTTGGAGCATCAGGATTGAATTGCCGGGGTTACTAATGCTTAGTTAGGATCATGTGAAACTGATTAGTCAGCACATGAGAATTATTAATTAATTCGTGGTATGTGCAATAATGAGAATGGGGTAGATGAGCACCTGTTCGTATCTGCAATAAAATTATGAGGCTGACAACGTGTATTCCATTCGAAAGCATGTGCGTTGATAATAATATTATTTGATAAAGGAGGTTTTGGAGTTTGGAGGAAGGACGGATGGTGTATTCTATACAGGTTCAATGAAATTACTTGGAAATACGTCGGAACTATCGCTATGCGTATACCGTACGCGCCATTGGGAATATTAATGATACCCTTTGAAATTTAATTAAACTTCGGTATGACCTAATCTGCGAAAGCGTATTTGGCAACCAGGGATATTGAGGCGTCAATTATTGGTGGAATATTCACGAAACTTTTGTTTATTTTATTCGATATAAATATTAAATTTAGTTATAGATGAATATCCATTGAGCGAGTGTGTGGATTATCGGTGATGTCAGTGGTACAAGAAGTGAGTACTAGATGGCAACCATTTGGCAACATCATTTATTGGCCCTCTATCGTGGATGATAAAAGATTAGAGGGTAAAACAGCGCTTTTGCCCATCTACCACCCAACATTTACGACATTTTGGATCAATAACTTGGGCACTTCATGCAATGCTGATTGCAGAATAATCGTGAAAATCTCCTTCGACATGGGATTTGAACGCGATCAATTTGCAAATGGTTTGGTGATGATGTTTAAATGTGGAATATATTATTTCATTTTTTATCATTTGTAAATATCTTTGTAAACGCTACGATTTCTTCTTCTTTTTCATTTTTTTTCTTCTTTTATTCTTTTTTTTTTCCGAATTTCAATTAATTATTGATGGGCTTTGTTTGTAATTTTGTGACTTTGGATTGTAAGATAATCGAATTAATTGGGGCAATTTTGAATATCAATATTTACCTTTCTGATGAGTTCACCAACCATTCCGTCCCATCCACCCGGCGCTTCCGGATTTTCCGAGCCATATTTATTGTCTGCCACGATTTTCAATTCATCTAAAATGTCAAAAGCACCATTTTTGTTTCCGATTATTAAATGCACAAATATAAATTAATTCCAATATTTTTTTTCACTCAATCATTTGCTTTTCTATTATATCATTTACATTTAATTCCAAGCTCAGCGGCTATCAAATTGGCGAGATCTTTGCAATAACCTTCGAATTGATCGTTTCCAACGAGCGGTTTTCCCGGCTCTTCTTTTTTCAACATAATGTAGGGCTCTTCCTGTAATATTAAATCAAACATAAATACATTTACAAATTATATAAATAATCCAATATAGAATTTTCAGATAAGATAATAATTCATATAATGGATTTACTGATGAACATTACAGTCAACTAATCATCGTCTCGTATTTCTATATATCATTTATTATTCACCATGACTATTTCCATTTTTGCTTACGCTTTTATGCTAAATTTCATACAGAACGTATGGACGATAAGTAAAGTGGAAAATCCATGGATAAACTTCATGACGATATCGAGTAGAATTATACAGACTATCAATATTTATGGCCTCATTTTGTGGATGGTACTTTTTAAACTATTCCACTGCTTGACTCACCACTATCGTCGTTACGATGTACGTTTTATTCTTCTCTATTTCCTGTGAGGGTAGCCGCACATACTTGGCTGCAATTGGTTGATAACCCGCCTCATCCGTCCATTCGGCGACCTTTAATGATGTACGAAAAAAAAAAAATAAGAAAGCAATTAATCATAATATCATTCACATTTATTTATTCAATTTATTTATATTCATTTACTCACTTTCACCATTGCACTGTTCACTGTCATTTCAACAACATGGAGAGTATAATTGTGCCTTCGACTGTCATTATTGAAACGTATTTGACCCGTTAATCCCTCGATTTCCACCTGACGTGACAATGAATAAGATGAAAAAAAAAATGAAAGACAGAACGAAAGAATAAAATTTATATATAACTTCATATATGATAGATATTCTGATACTGTCGTCGCAATTTTTCCGCTATTGACTGGATACGACATTTCGAATAAGAAATGAAAGATGGGTGAATGTACGATAGCACTCAGGAGAAATAAGGCCAGTATACATCAGAGGGGATAAGTCTACTCTACTGCTGCATTACCAGAGAGAAACGGTAAAGGAATTTCGATGGCTCGTGGAAGAAATGCCAATTACTGTCGTCTGCAGATACAGAAGCTACTGCCATGCGATCCATTGCGTTTCTACATCCAAAATAAATTTAAAAAAAAAAAAAAGAGAATAAAAAAAGAAAAAGAAAAAAGACAACGAAGAAAAAGAGAAGAACTGTTGTTCTTGGGTTTACAAGGAGAAAATTCTTATTATTAGTTTCTTGACTTTGTGGCTTCGACCAATAAACTAAGAGTCACATGGGGTTTTCCTTTATCTGTATAAAGAGACTTATATTTTAATAGGTTTGGTCTAAAAGTTCAATGAAGATAGTTGAGAATAAATGTAAATATTAACTTGATTAAATTTTTTTGTTTTGGTTGATATAAAAGAGTGAAAAAAAAAAAATTGTTTTCAATGTAAAATTTGTGATTGTACAATGCGGCCACAAGTGGACCATTGTCAGTATTCTATGAGAGTGAGAAAACAACGTGCGGGCACTAGTAGATACGGTCGATATTGGTCGGACATTGCAGAGTGGAGTAGAAACGACATGTGCTGAGGATAAGACACGACCAACGGGCGCATCTGGTGCACGACGATAATGTTTCGCACCACCCTGTTTCCGAGTTCGTTATTTCCGTCTCTCTAATAACTTCTCACCATCTAAATTACTTTTAGGGTGACTACATGCGACAACTTCATCCAATATATATCGCTAATTCAACCAACAAAATACAATTTCTTCACAATTTACATATGCACATAAAATATTATGTCACTGTGAAAATTATTCATAGAATAAACTTTTATAAATTTATTCAATTAAATATTGATGTTGCATTTGAATAACATTCTAAATCAATAGTGACATTTTTAACTAAATATTTTCATTTTGTTCTCTTACTTTTCGCAAAAACTTGGATATTTTATCGCCGTGTTCCCATGGTGTTACCCAACCATTGTTGGTATTGCAGTCCAACAGACGTGACACATTTGCGGGTTGACTGCTACTTTGAATTCCCGGTCGTTTTGGATTGCTGCGATCAATCTTCTTCTTCAGGAATTTGGTGAATGCCTCGACCAACACTAAAACTGCGTCATACATCAGAGCTGCTTGAGCCTAAAAAAAAAATGAACAGAAAGCAAAGGGAAATTTGTCATTTCTATTTTCATTTTTTTTGTGTTCTTTTGTAAAAAAATAATGGTGAGAGTATAAATTCATATTCAAAGCAAAAATATTGTCGACAATCGAACGATATTTATGGTACAGTTATTGGAAAAATGATACGCAAAGATGAACGTTTATCACCCATTATTCGTTATGACTTATTGACATTTTGCAATGTTCATTTTTTCGCGTTTGCTTCATAATCAATCATTCATTTTCGTGTCACCATACACCTGATCTTTGTCTGGCAAAATACAATGATAGTTACATGGCAACTCATACATTGAATAATAGAATTATATACGTACGGAAATGGAGTCGCGACCAGCACCAGGCAATGTCATTGGGTCGAGTCGACGCCAACCCTCGAGAAAGTCTTTGACAGGTCGACGACTCGCGTCTACGATGCGAAATCCAGTGATGTTGATTGCCCCATACTCAATTACTTCACTTTCCCAACGGTCGTCCATTATCTCATTATCGACAAAGTGAAAATAATTTTAAACATGTTAAAAGTACACACAGCATTTAGTTTACAATATAAAAAGCTTTTAGAAAATTTCAATTATAATATGTAAATATTGCACAATCAATAGAGAAAAATTATATCGATTATTGGTATCATAGTTTTAATTCACCATTAACTAAACACAACTGTTTAGTTGTTAGGAAGAATGGCCTAGTGAATGTGAGACATCAATAAATTGAAATACAAAATAATAATTCTTTTATAATATTATGTAAAATTGCTGTGAACTTTTTTTTATTATTTTTTGTTTCCTGCAATTTCCATTTATATTCAACGATAGAAAATTAATAACTCCAACATTATTCACCCTTAGTCTTTACTAATCAAGTTTCACACATAATAACACTGTCGTTTGTGGTTGGAAATAGAATGCGAAGGGTAGGATCCCCATTTACGATTCAATTCCTATGATCATATTATACATAAATGAAAAGTACAGAATAACTATTTGAAAAAATATTCACACGTTATGAATGAAAATTTCGCAATAGCTATCAGTGGATGATGGCAAATTTTTTGTTCATAATTCCAAAATATTTTTCTTTTCTTTTTAATTAACGGCCATAATATTACTGAAGGGTGTTTTAGTTGAATTATTTATTATTTGGTTAATTATGAAGCTGGTGAAATAACCCTGAGACTATAGAGGGAATAAACTAAATAAATATTTTTTGAAAATCTTGTCCTCGTTCACCGTATCGAGAGTTTCGTTGGTAAATATTTTTGCTCACTCGCACACGTTCAAAGACTAATCTCGGCAGAAAACGCCATGGGGCATTCAACAAAAAATATGTAAAAAAAAAACAGAAAAAAAAAAGACTAATACTTCAATAAAATTCCCAAGCGCTGGCGTAAAATAATTATAACGTATAATCATATCATTCCAATCATATTCCATCCGCGCATGTTCAACAATTTAATTCTCACAAACTCTAATAAATAAATAACTTGATAAAATGGCTGACGAATAAAAATAGTTGGGTAAAAAATATAATAAAAGATTAATTGACACATGAAAATTAAATTTTATATTAATACATATTCATTAAGCTCACCAGTCCGCTCAGTAAATAGTGATAAGTTCTTTTCCCCAATGCAATATCTCTCACATGACTGACTACAATATCTTTCGCCATATCTGTTGGACAATCCAGCACCACATATTTATTACTCCACCTTTAAGCAGAACAAAGCAACAAATCAATTTAATTAAATATAAATTTTTCATATAAAATCCAAATGACACAAACAAAAATACGATACATTAATATAGCTACCGTAATAAAAAGAATATATAGATCATTTAGTTTAATCAATAACACTCCCGAATAGCAATATTAATGACAGGAATCAAAAGCTATCATGATGATGATGGTGCATTGATTTGACGTGGACTATTCAATGAAATTGCCTTTGAGCATATTAATTTAAATTACCCAAAGTAATTACTATTGCTATTATCAGTGGCCCCATACTCACTTTGAGTTGATTCAAATACATTTCGCGTTGTTAGCTATTTAATGCAGTATGTTAGCAAAGGAAAGATTATATAGGTAAAAGCGACCAGTAATTGCAAATGACCATGTTCGGTCAATGCCTCTAAGCGGAATGAATGTGGTTAACACTAATGTATTTGACATTAGAGATGTTCGTTCGTTGAGAAAATGCGAGACGAAAGTGGTCTAGTCCAGTATTGGAGAACTACTATGTGGTGATAAAATATAGTAGGGTTCACTTCTCAGTTCTTTCACCCTTCATACAGTACACAAACTCTCATATCTCACTGGTATCGTTTACCCGGTACTTCTATCCCAACTGACCCGCACACAAAGTTAAAACTTTCGTGTGCGAACAACGAACTGTTTATAGCTGTAATAGACGGTAGTGCTGAATTCGACGTATCAAATTTTCCTGCTGCGCCATTATAATGGAGAAAGTTATATCCTGACTTATTTGTCATCACATCTGTTTCCATAAATTATATATACTGTTCTTTTGTATATATATATATATATATATATATATATATAATTATGTCAGTTTCTAGCCTCAAAAGTTCAATTCCTCATTTTTCGTTTAGTATGAAATTTATTAGTCCATTATTTAAGTAGATTTTACTATGAGAATATATATTTCTTTATAAAGAAATGTATCAGTGTAGATGAATTAAATTGACTTGTCAAAAGTTTTGCAATATCTGTACACAAATACACATAGCTGTATATTGTCTGGTGAAATTCAACATGATATTTGTGCACGTGGCAGTTGTTCACTAGCAAATAATCTACTTTCCTGATACCAATGTGAGTCACTTTCATATCAGTGAAATATTTATTTGTGCTGCATATTTTTAATTTCACAATCAATTAATATTTCAAAAGATTTATCAATTTATTTGCGTTGAGATACGTGTGATTAATAAATTACAATGCAATTTGTAGAAAAGTATCTGTAATAAGAGAAGACGGTTTTATACATGTGGCAATTGACGATAATGTGACGAGAGTCACATTCGACGGATGGTAGTTTAAACTATTTCTCTATTCAAAGTGCTCAGAGTTGAATCCGATTAGACGAGTGACTTAGCTTCCATTTCCATCGTGCTTCTACGTAAGTCTCTTGTTCGTTGGGTTTCGCGTCTTTCGCCTTCCACTGAAATTGCACGGAACCCATGACCGATGTTGTGGCCATTTTCGTGGCTCGTGAACCGAGTTCGCGTTTCACCCTCGAACATTTGTACTCGCCCTGCCTAATAACATTGCGTTGCCAAAATCACATGGCAGCTCGTAAATTATATACGAAAATTACATTTTGCCATAATATACGACTGTGGAATAATTGCAATATTATTTTGTATTTTATCTTCAATTAAATTAATTTTTAAAGATAATAACTTCATCGTGAAATTTTATATAATGCGAGATACGATACAAGATGAAAGTGAATGTGAGGCAGAATAACGATGAAAATAAAGAGGATTTAAAAATAACTCAACCAACGAAAACCCTCCATATTTCGCAAAAAGTCCAAGGCATCTGACATGTTTTGTATCCTTTTTACTGTTTCCACTTGAAATGACTCATTGCCGGGTCGCAATCCTTGATAAATTTGCTGTAGTCTCAATAATCCTGAATAAAAAAAAAACAAAAAACAAACCATTGAAAATATTTCTATTATTATTCATATAATGTTTTATTCTTTTAATTCATACGATTATTATTCTCAAATTGTGTTAGACGATCAGTTCATTAAATATATGAATTTAAACTTTAGTAGAATCGATGAAATTCATATTTAAAATTTTTTCGTTCTCAGGGTAATACGAAAATAATTAGTTATTAAATCATAGTTTGCGTTCATTATAATTAGTACACAAAAATTATCATCATCATTATCATCATTAGTTTCGAACAACCTTAATGCATTATGGCATCATTTCACGTTAACTCAAATTGTATATTGTCATTTTATCCTTAATTATATAACTATCTTTCTTTCTACATAGTATCATATTGTATCATTTTGAATTGAAGTTAAATATTGTTTTCGATGATATTCAGACGTTGTAAATAACAAAATAAAAATACACTATACTGAGTAGCACACTCTTGTGTTATTAACAGCCGCGTGTGAGCAAGTGGCGTCAAAGTTTTAATTAACGACCCTTCAAGAATTCTCCGTTGGTTCGCACATCCGCTCTGAAGTCACAAGAATAAAACCGCGCCGAGTGCAGCTCTACTTCTTCGATTCACTTTCATTCTACATATAAATATATGTATATATATAAATATAACCTGTAGTCATTCCATTGCTATCTACACACATTCGCTTTGTACGTTATCCTTTGTTGAAGTACTATTAACTTGTCGTATATATTTGGTTGACATTGTGAATATTCCCAGTAATGTGTCCTTTGAACTTTTGTTTCAAGTATGAAATTAAATATGTCAAACGATCGTAATAATACTCTATACATCTTTTACATTTGTCACGTTATAATGAAGTATACAAAATGAGGAATCTTAGTGAGTGCGTGTGTGCATAATAATGTGTTTTGAATGAAATTCCGTTTAAAATTATAAATGATATATTTTAATGAGTACACGAATTAATATAACTAGACGATTGAATTGAAATGTCATGAATTAGACCAGTTGAATTTTAATAGGGTACAAAAAAGTATTGTGCGGTATATTTCATACATGAATAACACGATATAGATGAATTCCAAAATTATTTCATACTCCAATAAATAGATTTTTTAATGGCCAATTGTGTAATATTTATGAGAACTTTGGAATGAATATACTGATGATAAAAAATACTGTCTCTTAGTTGTAGTTCCAATACTATATATTTCAATTTACAGTTAACATCTCTTATTTATTAGTGGGATTACTTTCTGTATTTTTTTTTTCCTCTTCTTCTTTTAAAGCGTACCCTTCAACCAAAAGCAAGAAAATTAGGTGCTTTCAATACCAAATTTTACTGAAAATGAAGGAGACGAGATTTGTATGATAAAGAATGAATGACAGCGTGAGCCCCGCTATTTTTGCCTCTACTGTATGTATAAAGGCATGAGAATTTATGAGGTCAACTTGAGTCACGGTTTTTTTTTCTTTTTATATGTCTATATACACACACATGTATATATATATATATATATATTTTATTTTCTCCTCCTTTTTTCATACTTTTTGCCTTTACTTATCGACATCAGCGCTACGCTCCCCACGGAGAGCAGCCTCTTCGGCTCTCTCTATCTCTTGACTAGCAGAGGAATTTCATCGGTATCGGAAGCCCCGATGGGAGGCTGGGAAAAATATTCCAGAATCCTGAACGAAGTTTGTCGGAAAGTCCATGGTACTGGCCGGGATGAGAGCCACCTTCATCCCTCGAGATTGCCGTGAGGCGTCGCACTGGTTGCACTTTCTTTTACTTTTTATTTTATTTTCCATTCATCTTTTTTCTTTCTTTTTTTTTGTCTCACAACCATCCCATTCACCGCTCTTTTTCTACTTTCATTTTTTTTAACTTTTCAAGAGACTTTCAGGCTCGATATTAATTTTTCAGTCGCCCAAATACGCGCGCACACAACATTTTCCCCTATCGTTATAATATAATATTGATATAATAATTTTATATGAATGTTTTATGAGTTGAGAAAAAAAATTCTAATCCACATTCGAAGTGATTAGTATTTTATCAATATAATTATAGATAATATTATATTAATACACTCATAGACCCATAGATTCAATATTGAAGTGAATATACTCGACATCATGATGGGTATATAATACTTTGAATATCAAACATCTTTGAAGTTGATCGTCAGTTGTAGAATTAGTGGAGATATAATGATTCTACTTGTTTTGGATTATATTACTTCGACATAACGTCTTCATGCATTATATATCAGGCTCCACTTCACTTCTTCCTCTCACTCTATCTCCCTTCATCTTTATCCCTCGTTTACCCTATGTATACACTGAATAATGAGAAGTATACAGGAACACGTCACAATGATAAAGGGCAAAGATATCAGGTATATTCAAGACGACAAATATAGGGTGTGTTGCTGTTACATGAAAGTCACAAGACAATTCTCAGTCTTAGACTACAGATAGTAGTGGCAAAATTTGTTTCGGTTTGCTTCGACATGTGGGTTTCAAGTTTGTATGGAAATTCGTCTGATGAGATAGAATAAGGGCGTTGGAGTGAAATTTAATTGTAGATTCAATGAAATAAATGTGAGATAATTGGAAATAGAATGTTATTGTATATTTTACAAAATAAGACAATGAAGTAAAACATATTTGATTGTATATAATAATCAATAGAATTCAACGTGACATGTTGATGGTAAGTGAGTGATGGGCAATTGAGGTTAAAGATGCATTTTTAACATGCACGTCACCAACATTCACCACAGACGATCAATCTCTGTCCTACGTTCGTGTCTGCGAGTGATAAAGGTGTTCATGAACGTGTGAAGGACACCAGGTGTTGTTAGCCATTGCACCTGTACACGAGAAAACGAGAGGCGGGTTCTTTTCTCACTCAACATGTGCAAGCACATCTTGCTCATATATCCACCGTAACACCAACTGGATATATATGATGCAACGCTCAGCTTTTATAGTGATAAATGTTTTTAATAATGTTGAAATAGTCAAATGCACTTGTCATTTATATGTCTATGCATTTTATATGTGTAACAACTGATATTTTTACCCATTTTCAATTATTATTTACAAATGCTATGTTTTACTTTTCTGTTTTTTTTTCTTTTTGCGTGATAATGATAACGATAATTGTATTTTAAAAGTGCGTTGTCAATGAAAAAATGTATTTATCGTATATTACTAACAAAATAAAAGTAAATAACGCAGAAAGATAATAAATGAATATTGAATTTTTGTTAATGAATTGATGAAGCGACGCGATCCGAACAGTTTTATAAATGAATACTCGGTGAAGTTTAATCGAAAATAGATATATAAACAGGATGTGAGGTTAATTTCAATGTAATATATTCCGATATAATCGGATTGTACATGTAGTTAACGTAACACAGAAAATCCAACAAGAAAATAAACAAAAATGATAAAAACAAAAGAAGAGGATTGCACTGTGCATTACAAGTTCATTTACATCATTGGTAAATCATCAAATCACTCGCCTCACTCATGACAATATACCGTTTCAATTCCTATTCCAACATTGGCTATCCACCCGAACATTTGCATGAATTAACAGAGGTATTTGAGAGATCGTGCATGGATGCTATGGAGATTTTGCGTGTTTCGAATTGATACTGATGGGCGTTTCCCCATGACCTGCTATTGAATTTTTCAACATAAAGGTAATTGCTATGTGGTCGGGTGCAATTACAACTCTTCTCATCAGCATCATGTATGTTCGATATACAATCATTGAGGTATCAATTGAACGACAATTGAATTGGTATATAAATGAATGAATGCATGCATGAATGACTGTAGTTTTTCAGAATTTTTCAATTTACAATCATTTTTATTTTTCAATAGCAGATTTTTTTTTGTTTTTAAATTGTTTTATCGATTGAAGTTACTCTACTGAGAAAAGTCTCGATGAAAAACGAACAATCTGTTGGGAGTGTATAGTTGTATTGTCTGCTGGACGAGTTGTAAAGTACTCGTCCATGAAATACCATCTTCGTCTACACATACTCAACCTCAATCGCCTTTTGGTTCATCTCCATTCAATGCTTAGTGTTTGGGTACGGACATGTGTGCGTGTGAGTATTAGGTAAAAGGGGAAACTCGAAGAAAGCAAGTGGCAAAGAGAGCGAGTATGAGAGACTATAGAGAGATATAAGGGTGTGAGCTTTCTCTTGAATAATTTAACACATGGCCTATCGACAGAGGATGACGACCCTTCACCAATGATGAAGCGACGTGAAACATTGTGAGAATGCTAATTATTATCTGTCGTTGATAGTTTCAATACTTGAGCATGCTTGTTATCTTTATTGACGCTCATCCAATCAGAAGAG
Source organism: Galerucella tenella (assembly GCA_910591685.1). Classification (NCBI taxonomy): domain Eukaryota; kingdom Metazoa; phylum Arthropoda; class Insecta; order Coleoptera; family Chrysomelidae; genus Galerucella; species Galerucella tenella. Next base: position 19,142 of record CAJUYH010000588.1, read on the forward strand.
CAAATATTGAATAAAGTTATTAAAGCCATAATAAAAATACACGTGATAATAATTTCAAAAATGCTTTGTTTTTTTTTTTCGCCTTTGCTATTTAATATTTATTGGTAGATATATGTTGGAGTTTATTCACTTTATGGATGCATTAAAATACTGATTTATTCGTGTTGTTCGAGATAAAGTTGAGGGTGAATACTTATATATCCACAAAAGTGAATGTTTAACGATTATTCTATGCTCGATTGACTTTATTCTGTAGACTGCAACTTGTTAAGCACTTGAATGCACCACGATTCTATACGAGCTTGTAACCGATAATATTTTTTTTTTTACGACTTATTTACGATCGTCATATTTTGATTAAATATTGAAAGCTCGGAAAAATTTTAACTGTAGACTTGTTTGTTTGAGTGAATCCAATTGTTAAATACATGAGTTATATCAATTCTGGCTACTCACTTTGTTTTCATTTCGTACGAGTATTTTTATTGTTCTTCGAAACTTTAGTGAAGAAGCGTGTAACGTATTTCATTCAGTGTCACACTAAAAAACTAAAATTTTACCATTGTGACGCGACATGAAAATAAAATGATTTTATCTACTCGATTAAATTGCGTTAAAAGTGTTTTCGATGACAGTTGTTGTTAATTAATTATTTGAGAATTAATTTATTACATCGACTGTGTTGTCATATTATTCAGTAGCTAAATAAATAAGATAGTGGTATTGGATGTGTTGAAATTGAATAGGTGAATTGCAAAAGCTATCACGAGCATTTGATTTCCAATTAAGTGCACGTGAGTGGAACACTCCCGTACGCTGGACGTATTTAACCTCCAACTACCATCCGTCATTCGCTTGTCTGATTAGCAATCAAAGTGTATGAATAGTTCTTGATTGTTGCTTGAGAAAAAAAAAACAGTTCGTCATTCTTGTTTTTTATTATAATTTTTTGTTTTGAATCAAATAAAATTGATGTAATAACAAATTTGCATATTACGACAGTCAAGAAAATGAAAAAATATGAAGTAATTCAAACAAAGATAACATGAAGATACCCACGAAACAATAAAAGTACATTCAAAACTGTCGGGTAGCATGTGCCTACGACTGTTCCAATTTTTTTTATCTATATATTTTATTTCCATAAAGTCCAAATGCTCTCCTAAACTCCTTCATTTTATTCATATCTTTCATTCCACTGCGATTCCATTACAATTTTATCGGATAAGTGGAATTTATTCATTATAATTCATTGGTTTAAAATTAATTGAAATGTTTTCAACAGATTATAAAATAATATGTCTTGAGATAATGAATAGGTTGAATTTCATTATTTGAAATTACTATGTAGCTTTGAGTGTGTGCAATATGCATGTCTATACCACGCATTTTCATTATGGTAATGCTACATATTGAGCATATGCTTACGTTCATGTTGCGATTTACCAATCTATCAATCTTCGTTCCCACGTGCGCGAAGTGAAACAGCCGGTATGAGGGACACTTCTACAATCAATTGTGTTATTAATACGTGCAGTCGCATGAATAAATATAGTTAATCTATACTTCTCACTCTAATTTTCATCGGACTTTATTTATAAATCTCAAATGCAACCAATACTTAAAATTATTTCCCGTATTGTATTCGTATATTTTTTTTTTATATTTAATTATATTTTTTAACTATTTAAACTGTTTTTCCAGATTATCAATTCTATTATTATAAACATTTGTATTGTTCAAATGAAAAATGCTTTGTATTAATGTGTAATTTGAAGAGAATGCATTGAAATGTCTGCAACTGCTGTCAGACACATTGGTAATTAAATATAGAAATGTCAATGGGACTTTGAGATCTGTGAATTCTCGAGTGCGATGCATATACGCATCTCAACACAGTAATGTCAGTATTTCCTCAAGCCAATAGATTCAGTTACAAGCGGCTTTGCTTTCGTTTGCCTAAAGCATATAGACGGAGTAAAGGGACTAATATGATGCGCGACAATTTGCAAGACGCGTCTGTGATCGCATTAGATGCCTTGATTTAATGTTCGTTTTGTATGGTATTTCGTATAGAAACTGGTGGATGCATTTATATATGCAGTCTCTCGCCAATTGAATTTGTACATTTAATGCGCGACCAGACATTTCATGCTTGAAATCAAAGCAGCATTATATCAGAGTGCTTAGTATCCATTAATAAACGAATTCTTTCGTGATTTATATATCTAAATATATTCAAAGATAATGTTAGAAAACACTTGAAATAATATCGATGCGGGCAATGAAAATAATATATCACAATTCTTAATTGGACGAATTAATAAAAAAATATTTATTGAGAATTTAATTATTTGGTGAATTTGTTGTGTATGGTGTGATGATTATATGATTAACAGGATTTAATTCAATGGTTGATGACATATTGGCAGACTTGTTGGAGAGTGATGCCTCATATAGAGCATGTTGAATCTCTTCTAAGCTCAATCCCTCTGTTTCTATTACGTAATAGTAAATAAGAACAGAGAGAATAAATGTTATTCCAGTAAAAAACCAAAATGGCACATGAGTTCCGTAAGAATTATCGAGAACCTAAAAGAAATATAAAATAGTGCTTTTGAAACGCTGTATACTTTTAGTATTGACAAATAGTAAACAGTATATAATGAAAAAATAAGAAAAAATACCTGAAAAACTTTGACAGTGGCAGTGGTTGATAGGGCATAATAGATTGATGCACAAATACCAGCGGGAACTTTAACGTCAAAGGGAAATAGCTCTCCAAGATACGCCAGAGGCATTGGATTCAACGCAAGACCATAAAGAAATACATATATGATAATAAAGACAGTGGGGATCCAGTTGATAGCTTCAACATTTACTCCATATACCATAAGAGTAAAAAAAATCGCCACTATTCCTAATGACAGAGTTGTCAGTGATGCGGAAAAAACTAGTAATTTTCTCTTGCCAAGCGTCTTAACAAGTAATACACAAATAATACCAGCAATCACCATTGCACAGCCGGTAATAACAATTCCTATATCAGTACCCATGTGAAATCCCGCTTTTTCAAATATGAATGATTGATACGCCAAAATTGGCGCGGCACCAGTTAGAGTTAATGTATTTCCAAGTATAAACATTATAAGAGCAGCTCTTTTACAAACTGGTGACTTTGCTGCCACTTTTATTGATGTAAATAATCCGATATCAGATACTTTATCTTCTGTAGAAACAATTCTCTTAATTTCTTCCAATTCTTTTTTCACATTGTCCTTTCCCAATGACCACTTTAATGTTTTTTCAGCATGATAAAGACGATTTTTCCTTGTTAAATAGACCGAACTTTCTGGTAACCAAATGAAGGTGACAACAAATAGAACTGGAACGACCAGAGACATCATGCCCATTGTAAATCGATCAACACGAAGTCCAATCACGTAAATTAACAGCAAACCAATGTTGATTAAAACAGTTACAAGTGTGCCCAAAGGACCACGTGTCCTCTTTGAACTTATTTCACCTATATACATTGGCATCACTGAATAAGTTATACCACAACCTAAACCAGCCAATAATCTAGCACAGTAAAGGGTAATATCACTATTTGCTAAACTAATTGCAATCCAGCTGAGAATTTTTGGAAATGCGGCGAGTATTAGAGTCCACTTTCTACCAATTCTATCCATCAAAAATATTGGTGCCAAGGCACCAATACCCACGCCTACATATAAGAGATTGATTACCAAAACTTCCTGATCAGATGTTAGAGTTATGACGCCGTCATCTTTTGCGAATTTCGGAAGTGTTACGGTTGCCCATCCTTCATGAAGTCCACTGTCAATAATCAGCAAATTGCCTGAAGAATAATTATTTAACTATTGTAACCTAATCAATTCTTATAATTTATTTCTTTTGCATATATATGAAACTGCAATGCAGTAAACACTTACAAACAATGCCGATAATTATTTGATGGATAATTTCACGATCCATGTTTGATTAAACAATGCCAATAGTCATTTCTCCAATATTAAATGAACAAATTCAAAATATGTATGGTATCTGAAAAGTTTTTATTAAAAATAAATTGGAAACATTCGAATTTTTATAAAATATCATCATAATTCTCGAAAATACCATATTTTACAGAGTTATAATTTATACTGTGTACAACTGCAGTGAATTTCAATGTGTCAATACAACAACTGATGACGAAACGAGTGCGGAAATGCGTATCCGGAAGATACTCGAATCAATTGACTGAGTTAATAGGAAAATATCAACTAGTGCTTGGACCTATACACACACTATAAACAGGAAATTGTCAAGTTGCATGCGGGACGTGATTGTAATCACTAAGCCAAGTTCTCCTATAATTTTGCTGACCCCTATAGATACTGACTCGCGAGGTCGCGATGTAACGACTATATGGAGTTTCACGCTGGAAGGGTAGAGGGTTAGAGGGAGAGCGAGAGAGAAAGAGACACGAGCAAAGCGAGGCGAGACGAAGTGAAGCACTAACTAGATTTCTACCCACATATCTCTTGGTTGGGACACTCGACGGTACATAACAGCTCTATCTGACACGCATGGATGGTGTACGAATGTACTTGCCCTTGTGACATGGCCGTTCTCGCTCTCTCATCCACACTGCCGTCTACAGATTTAGCCTAACCAGGGCAACAATTATGCCTGGACAGTGCACTATGTATGCGGTATTAGTGTTGTCCTATCCCAATTCGAACCGAAGTGACTGTAGTCTAACCTAAATTTACGGTACTTAAATAACACCCAACGTTTTCCATTCAATACCAACATACTCTCCAATATTAAGTTTTTACTTCTGAAAAGACATGGTAGGTTGTATGTGGTTGAACATTTTATCATCTGTTTGATTATATTTGGATATGGATTTATACAACTGAATTCACGGAGGAAAATTAGTTTAGAGTATATCGATCCAATGAAAAGTTTTACTCTCCCAATGGGAGTTGATACGGCAATGGAATGCCAGAAATCTTATGCGTCCTTCCCCGCTCACATGAAATTATAACAGATCTCACTGCTATCTCCCGTTAGAAACTTAGACTAGGCTAAATCGCTTGATTCCCGTGAGAAGGTAAGAGGAAACGAAGAACGGGGGATCTGATCCGGCAGACTTCTGTGTGATAGTGCCTTCCTCGTTCGAAATACTAATTAAGCAAAAAGTGGAGTAGCTACGTGCCGCTACTGCAGTTGCCGATGTTTCTCTATACTGTTGCTAAAGTGTTTCATGGAATTGACCCTCGTTCATGTTACGCTTTACAATTTGAGATAGACAAGGTGGATCATCACTAATTGTGAGCATCATTAACGACTCAATAATGGTGTATCATGTTATCTACTGATTATAATCTAACTATAGCAAATCTCAATAATTTTTGGTGTTATAGAAGTATATACTTTTTTCTTTTCATCCACTCATTGACTGTAAATAAAGTTTTTTCAAAAATATTTAAATGTAGATATTTCAGGTGCAGATAAATCTTAATTCGTCGATTATTTCGATAATATCTGTATAAATTACTCCGCGGATTTATTATAAACATATTGCGACATGTCATAAGGAAAAATAGTGTTTAAATCTGTAAGGCGAATGGAATGTTTCCGCATAAAATGTATATGGCGATACGGATTGCGCTGAAGGACAAAATAAAAATGATTGCATAATTCTAATAAGATGTGCGATAATAAATAAAAAAAGTATTGATCACTTGTGTTGGTTGGTAACAAACATTGACATTATGTAAATATATTGCCGAAGTTGATCTGACATATGGCGATAATACGGATATTAAATAAACAAATCGCTTATAATAATCGTGATACATCTTGACACATATTGGGATGTGTAATGTTATTGTCTGACAACTGCTGTTGTATAGCGAAGAAATAAAATTGATAAGATGACAGATTACATGTGCACAAGGTGAACATTATTGAAAGTGACTTTCTGATTAAGGTGATTGTAATATGGATATGGACTTGATGTTTCTACTATCAAATGTTTTTTCATTCACACAAACACATAAAGATGAAAGTATCATATATACATAACCTTGACGAGAAACTCAGTGCAGTTGTTTTATATCATACAATTTATAATAATATTGCATCAAATGAAATCACATGATCTTATGATATTAAATATAAAAATAAAATTCATAAATATTTTTATACCCAGTAATCAAATTAACTCCACACAATCACTGTTTTATTTTTATCTTGTTACTAAACGTGGTTTACGTGTTTACTATTGTTGGATCAATGCGCAGACACCTGATATATAATTAAATGATGATGATTTTGAAATATTAATTGCGAAGATGATATTGAGTGAAGTGAACGTGACGATGTGAATAGTTAAACTGACAATGAATGAAAGCGTAGACAATATTATTTGTCCCCACTTTGAAATTATATTCCCCTCTTTGACCAAGTCACTTTGTTATTAAATGACTGTCATGGTATACGATATAAATAATCCTCATTATCTAAATTTTTTATAATTAAAAACTGTATCCTCTCACGTATATTTTTCCATATTTTTGTTTAAATTAATATTGATGATGGACGCAAAGAAAATAATATGATAAATCATTTTATTTCATCCATTTTGTCCAATAACTAAGAATAGATCATCTGTAGACCATGATCAAAGTATCAACGTAAAATAGATATGGCAATATATTGGTGGAATAAAAATTTATATAACCAGTTTCACATAAATATATACCAACCCGTGATGCTAATATATGACCTCGCGTTATCTTTTGGTCTATACTACCATTTCATCTGGCCAGTATAAAATATAGTTTAAAATAAAATAATCTCTTTAGTGAAATGTGCGTCCAATGAATGCAGGTGTTTTGCATAAATTTTTTTCTTCTTTCGCGACACTTAATGATCGGTCATCGGCATGTATCAAAATAATTACATCGTGGACTTCAGAACTGTGAGAAAAAAATTCATGAATAATTATGAGAAGGAATAAACAAAACGCAACATCATAGTGAATTTAAATAAATGAAATATAGTTAAATTGAGCTATATGATGTTGATGATTTGTTTTTTTTTTTTCCGGATATTATTGTTGTTTGTTCTTCTTCAATTTGTGGAATATTCGGTATCGATCAAGAGAAAGCCCCGCGGTATAGCTTTGAGGTTTGCGATAAGAGAATTCCTAAAGTATATTTGCATTTGCATTCAGTAATTAAAGTTCTTTTATTTTAACATAATTGCATGTTTGATATTGAAATGTGTCTGCTCTCTTGCATTCCTCTTTCTCTTTGCCTCTACCGCTCCTTCGACTTTCTCAGCTTTCTCATGATAACTCACCGATATTTCTATTTATGAAAGTCAAGTGAACAAATATAAATTTCTTCTAGCGATAATTGATCAATCACATTCGACCTCTTGAGCAAATGAAAATCAATTGGAAGTTGCTGTAACTTTTCTCTTGATGAAATCGAATCTATACCAAGAAAATTAATCAACTTTTTTTCAACTGCGTGTATGTAATGCTTTTTAATAGTTATAAATTACATATTTAATTGCAGTGTTTTTTTTTTCTTTTGCTTTTATTGTTGTACCAATTCCGATATTTTGAGAATGATAAAACGTTTCTCGTGTTTGTGCACGCAGCTATCGCAGTTTTTGGCACAAAAGTTTTCCCACTGTCTTTCAGAAAAGTGCAGAACAATACAGTGTCACAAACCTGTCGAAAACTTTCTTTTCTCAATCAATTTAGTGACATAACTGCAGTTTCAAATTCGAAAAGTGTCACATATATGGATACTTTTTTCTCAAAAACAAATTCTTAAACTCCTCACTGCTTCTGACTTTCTTATACAGAAACAAAAACAACAGCGAATAAATACCCAATATTTTTGTAGTTACAAAATAAAAAAGCACTGCATATTGTGCGGTTTTGAAATACGAAACACATGACAAATAAACCAAAGTGTAAAAAGATAAAAATAATAAATTTTATATAAAATTGGCAGAAAGTTGGCGCACAAAGCCACAAACTTTGTCAAACTTTGTTGCATTTTATTCGTCATACATGTCATTTATTATATATCCCAAATAGATATATATATATATATATATATATATATTTAATATCAGGTCAGAAACGAAAGTTGTCCACAGGGGACTGCAGATAAAATATAAAAATACGGCAGGAGACTTCGGAGATTTGCGTTATACGACAAGTATATGCATATACAGAAGATACATCGAAAAAAGAAGTAAAAGAAAAATAAAAGCAAGGGGAATAATAAAAAAAAGTTTACAGTAAAATTGAGATGGATAAAAAGCAGGGAGCTGTAAAATGAGAAATGCATGTGAGGATATGGACTCACCGTCGTGGGAGTCGTAGAGGTAGATGATTTTCTTCCAACCATAGTGTCGCACCGTGTCGATGATGGCGCGATGGTAATCCGGGCGCATGCTTATGGCAAAGTCAAGAAAACCCGAGGACGGTGTCAGTACCTGCAATCACAAATTCCATTTCACTTCTTGCCTTTTTCTCTGAACTTGTATATATGCACTTGTATGTGTCTACATATAGATATACATGTCTATGTATATACATAAGGTATTATTAATAATGAGGTAAGATATAAATTTTTACTGTTCAAAGTTGCAACAAACGAGAAAATTGTATTGTTAAGAAACTTATTACGTGTTGAAAAAATTTGCCATAACTTTTATTAAAGTTAATCATTTTTAATAAGCAAATATTAGCAGACAGTAATAATATAGTTCTTAAATATACATATATATATATATACGTTGAATCACTTAAAATTTAACAAAGAAATTTATTCATGTAGTTGTATGGTGAAAGGAAAATGTATAATTTTTCATGGACATATACATATAACCAAGTATAAATCAATTTTCCTTGCATTGTATTGCATTGGGAAATAAAAATGTATATATAAATATATATATATATTGCATCAATTGGATATTGCAATATATATTGATAAAATATATTTTCATATTTGTACAATACAGAAGGAAATGTGTGTGATGTTGCTATCATCGGACATGGAACGTCAAAGAGGAAAATGCAATGGAACGATATCGTCGCTTTTTTTCCTCTACTTTTTTTTCTCCCCTTTGTTTACATGCACTATATATATTTATGATGAATGGAAAGAAAAATTATTTAATTTATTCAGTATCCCAGCGAGAGGCGGCGTCGTCTGGCGCATCAGCCGATCGATTGAGCTATACTACCGCGGTCATGGCGCATTTTCCAATTTACATTTTCGAATGAAATAGCCACTACAGCCCCACGGCAAAGCCAACCCTCATTACGCACGACCTCTGTAAAATTTATTCGCTCATTTATAAATTCAGTCATTTTAGGTATTCATAGAGTAAGTACATATACTGACGCGATGCATGTAATATAACTTTTAGGCGCACATTCCATTGTTCACCATTCAATTAAAATACGAATTATCAAGTGTGTTATAGTAATTATGATTACGCGTGTGTCTATCATATTCAAATTAACGGTTAATCGATTTTAATAATACTATACAATATCACGTTTAGAAATGAACGACAGTTTATTATAATCGTCCAATGTTGCTACAATACATCAATTCCAATTCACGCAATGTATTTCATTTTTCTTTTTTTTTTTCCAACATTTTTCATCAGTTAACTTATTATTCAAATATGAATAATCCATTAATTATATTCGATTAATTGAAGGTCGCAGTCCATATGATATGAAAGTAGATATATCGATCTATAATATTTCATTTCATGTGAATATTTTTTTTTTTTGTTTATCTCACCTTTTCCGGAAACCATGGTGTAACAAATGGCATTTGAAATGTATTGCTGTAGGAGTGTAGAGTGTCAAATGAGTCCGGACTGACGGCACCCAGCATTGAATATACACCGCGACTGAATTGACTGCAAACTTGAACAGAAAAGAAAAAAATGCAGTTGCCAAAAGGCCTGTTATTGATTATCATGACAAAGGTATATGGTTATTTCTTTCTATTTCTCGTTTGCATATACATGTTGCTTTGTTTACGTGAAAAAGTCAATTTTATTCACGACAACATCCATAAATTCTCGTGATCTTCTCTATTATTCATTTTTATTTATATTTAAATGCCATAAAAGCTGGTTTTTAATAAACCATTAAACACACGAGACATTTATTTATTTATTCATTTTTTTCTCTATTAATGAAAACTTTTCTATGCTATCTGTTCGCTGTGGAATAAATTAATATTTAAAAAATATACAATTACTAATTCAGAGATCAATTAAATATAAATACAATGAACTTGGTGCAAAGAAGAAATAATTAATGTTCTACTTTGCTAAGAATTATTAACTTTAGTTCCATCTAATTTTAGATTTTATACTTTAATTATCATGAAAAATAGATTGTAAAAAGTAAAAAAGAAGAGCAAAAAAATATTATTTTTATTTATGTTAGTGCGGAGATTTAATCGTGATGACGCAATGAGTTTTCCTGGCAAATGGCACCACCAAAAAAAATCACGAAATGATTCGAGTGAGGAACAGCTGTGGGTGGAAAAGTGTCGGCGCCAGTTCACTCCGTTATCCATGTTCACGGAAGATATGCAATTTTTTGCTATAGGTGCGGTAGTTTAACAGAGAGAGGGAGGCAGAGAAAGAGAGAGCGAGGGCGAGATGTCGTCGAATTTGGACAGTGTCCAGAATGATGATGGACAATGGACGAGACGGCAATTCCCGGGATACAAGAAAACTATTTGAAGCTATATTCGCTCATGTAAATGACATTTTTCACCAAGTAAAAAAATGCGAGATATTTATTATATATATATACATATATAACGAGAGAGAAAAAATATAAATTTTACTCCAATGTTATAATAAAAATTTACAAATTGAATTATCTGTTAGGCGAATGAAAATTGGTGCGATTTAATCGAAAGAAGTGCAGTTGATTGTTCCTTGAAGCCGATGAGGCTGAGTATCTGTCTAGTGGAAGTTAATTTTATCTTGAAGAAAAGTGAACAAGTGAATTTCTCCAAGTCTGACAGAGAATGAGAAAGAAATGGCGAGATAGACAATCGACACAGCGGAATCACCGTGGCATTATATTGATTATAGCTTATTCCACTTTTTCTCATTCTCTTACGGTTTTCTATAGTAGCTTCAACATTTTTAAAGACTGCTGTGGCCTAGATTGTTAAAAAGAATGTACGCTATTGAAAAAGGCAATAATACAGGAATAAACACTGGTAAATGGAGAATATTAAACTAGTGAAAGATTAAAATGGACTTTGATGAAATGCTTTTGTCAATTATATCCATCGTGATTATGATTATAATATCTGCAATTGAACGGGAAAATTTTATCAATATGTTGCAGAAAATTTCAAAATAATATACGTAGACAATGGTTAAATAAAAATAAAAGCGCAAGAATTTCTGATTGTTGAGTGTTATTTCTAGATATACCTATTTACCAGATGGTGTCCTGGAAACTTTCTTTCAAGCACTAAACTTTATTACGCAATATTTATGAAAATATAACAAGTTGAAGAATTTTTGAAACTTCATGGAACATAAAATGTGTGCCACGTTCATTTTTTATGACAGACCAATATTTAATAATTCTAACTGAAAAATAAATAAAAATTATTCGATATTAGAAATGATATATGTTTAATGAGAATGAAAAAAAAAAAATGACAATAACATGTGCGATTTTATTTGAATTTTCACACATTAAATAGATACTCGTACTAATATATAATATTATTTCTCTGTTAAATTCCTGTGGAATTCTAATTATAGAATTGCATACATTGAATATAAACTTTGTGTGTGCGTATATAAATTATACGAAAGTACCACAGTATAAAATGGAATAGAAGAGTGAATATATCAGAAAGAGCAACACACAGAACGACGAATACTGTGGTGCTGTAATATATTCATGCTATGCTGTACTTGTATTATTTTTTTCTTGTTTTCCTCTCTCATTCTCAATCTTCTTTTATTTTATATTGGTAGAAAGATGAGAGGCGTTGTAATTTAATTGCGCGACTGCTGCACTTTTATTACTTTATCGTCCGTCAAAATTACTAATTTATTTTTCGAATATTCTCCATCTTACTCTTTTATTATTCTCATAATCATAAAAAATTTATTAATTGCATTACAATTTAACTCAAATCTGATAATTCAATGTCATTTCATGTAAACTAATAACTTTTTGTCCACTTTACCATATACTTTTTTACCTAAATAAATAGATGAATAAATAAATCATTAAATAAATGAATAAATCAATTAACATGATAAGAAATACTGGGCAAATCTCCTTGCCCAATATTGTTGTTTATTTTTTCACATTCTCTGCTACCATACATTTTCATTTCTCCATTTTTTATTTTGTTTACCGTAAATTCGTTTTCTGTGCTTACGCAAATGACGTTGAATACAGCTACTTGTAGAAATTATATACCGGCAGCGAACTGTATTTTATAATTATTCTTTCATGCTGTCCGGCTCTCTGTTTATTATCCGTATGCACCCGTCGACGTGCTATCATTTTTTTTTCTTTTTTACTATTCTCCTCTATATAGATATATATATATCAGTGTCATCATATATATCCATACATCGTACTACAGGGAAAACTAGAGAAATTCCAAGTTATTCTTCGAGTTGGACGGTGGCGATCGTGCGCTGTGGTCCCCATTGCCATTTAATTCGCCACTCTCAAGTTACGCTTTTCCCCATATTATAGTTCGCATTTATTGTGAGACCCAAAGGTGCATTTATATTCATGAGCATAAATGGCAGACATGATATAGATATATATATATATATATGTATATATTGGTGGCTTTGGTCAAAGCTTTTCTTTCATGTTTTCCCCATATATTAATCCAAAGCTCGTCGTTCATTCTCCAACGCTGCTGGAAATCGCCTTTCTACATGATGCTGCATTCTACATACAAGCCCTTTGTGCTTTGTGAGATGATGATCCTTTTTTTATCATTTCACTTGGCTTTACCCTTCGTAAATAGAATTTTCTTTATGAAATCGCACTATTCAATTTTCCAAATAAATTCAGAGTCATTCCATACATTTACCGGAAAATAAATAAATAAATAAATAAATAATATTACTATTATATACATATTTTTATGGCTTTCTTTTTTTTCCTGCACAATGATGTTTGTTAGTGAAATTTTTTAGATACAGGGGAAAGTTAAGAAATTGGCCGACAAAAGAGGTGGCAGATGGCCTCGATATTATCGACTTTATATTGGCACTAACCAAACAAGTTATGAGCCCATTGTTATAACGATGGTGAAGGCGTTAGGGTTAGGGTTCCCGACGTTGCTAATGATCCTACCAAAGTTTCGTGGGTGCTGTGGACGCCTCGTCCTTAACTCCAACACCCATATCCACGATATATTGTCTGATAATAACCACTGAGATAATAATAACCACATTATTTCAATACTATTTTGAATATCACTTAATAAACAATTAATATTGAAATTAATCTAAAGGAAATATTACAAATACCAATATAAATAAAAAATATAAAATAAAGAGTGAACATGACACAAAGTGCGTGAAATAAACTCATAAAAATTTATTTAATACGGCAATAGTTTATGGAAGCTATTTGAGATATTTCAAGGATGGACAAGTATAAATAATAATTTTTTCTCGGACAGTTACACAAAGTAATTGCTCTATGGTTGTCATAATAGGACAATAGCCAAGTTTACGAGTGTGTTCATCAGGTATATATATATATGAGAAACGGAGACACAGTGAGATATACATCAGTTGTGTGCGACAGTGTAGGAGAAAAAGTATGTCGTGGACAGACGTGGATGCGAGCCGAAAAGATGGTATTCCCCTGCTGTCGCGTATCGTTATTTTTCTGCCGGAAAGTTTTATGTCCTCTATAATTTCTGGAGCGAGTCCGCTGGCATTCATTCACATACACATACGTACACATATACACAAACATTTACCATGAGGTTGAGGGGGTATATAACCCGGAGTGAAATGGAAAAAGGTAGAGGGCTATATCTCGTAAATCGTTCAGTCTATATCGCCGATGCGTCTCTCAAGCGTAAAAGAATGACCGCTCATTGCACGTTCACGATATCTGCCATTGCCATATCCACATATGAAATCGTAATTTATATCCAACACAACTATATATATATATATATATGTACATATTGATTTTAGTATTCACACTGATAAATTTATAAAAAAGAAAGGGTATTTTAATTTATTGCTGTATAGTTGTGGTAATTGAAATGGTATTTAATTACATTGATTTAATATATTTAATTATTAATATATTATATAATACTATTGCACAATATATAGTTTAGAAGGTATAACTATGTGGATTTTGCATGGCCACAAGTTATATCACGAACAAGCCTCATTTAGTAATAGAGGAAACGACTAATTTCAAGTATCTTTCACGATACATTTAACTTTGCAACTCGTCCAATCGCAACCGCCACGCCCATTTGTCTTTCAACCCGTGTGTGGTGGCTTTGCCTCCAGCGAATATTTACATACGTACTTACATCATCTTCGTAGTCATATACATAAATATATAATGGATGGTTGTGTGCACAGTTGAAAGAGATTGCAACAGTATTATGTTACTTCTCTGCCAATATAATTGGACTTAATACGGGTGCATGTATACGTATACATAATTATACAAATGCATACAAACAAACAACACTTGCACACAAGCTATTGAAGAAGATTATCCTTATTTCATCGTATTTCAGCATCACCGCGCGCTATTTATAAACTTGTCGGAATTTTACCTCAAATAATCTCAATGGAAATTCAAGAATATTTATACTGAGCAAAATAAATATAATGATGATGACAGTATAGCTATAACTGTACAATAATTGTGTTTTAAAAACTCATTCGCATCGACTCATGCATATACTTGTTTTAGATTCATTAAAAAAAAAATTAATAATTCATTAAGACTTATGAAGTCTTAAATAAATAATTATAAATTTGAAATATGAATTGAAATATTTATTATGCAGTCACTGCATAATATGATTAATGAGATTGAACGACAATTTCACTTTGACAATGCGATACCATATGAGTATAGAGGGAGCATCTTTCAACCACCATCTTGCTGTTTCATTTCTTATATATACCACTGGGGACTTTTCATCCCGACGTCGCGGAGTCAAGACAGGAAGAGACCATTATTCTTTCTGAGCGATATAGGCGTCGAGGGTAATAACATCCAAGAATTCTCCGAGTAGCTAGAGAGAGTGTGAGGGAGAGAGACAGAGAGTGAGAGAAAACGTGGGATATATAAAGAGAGATAGATGGAAATGTGGTGAAGAGAAAGAAAGAGGCTTTCTTCTATTTTTCGTTTTTCTTTCTTTGGCGAGCGTGGTTTTCTTCGAGTCGTCGCGCATAAGTCGCACGACAATTGCTCTTTCACTTGGTCGTATCTTAGCTTCGTCCTTGAAGAAATGAATGGCCGCCTATTTTTCTTCTTTCTCATAACACCTTTTTCTTTTACGTATATACATAAAACGAAAAAAATTAAACAAAAAAAAAAAACCGACCGAAAATAGAGTTCACATTGTGGTATGTGTGTATTGTGTATGTGTATTCATTTGTATATATGCGGAAAAATATATTTGTCAGTGAAATTGTATTTGAGAAGTGAACAGTGAAATTACATTATTTATTATTTATGAAAATGGATTTTATTTTTAAAAGGTTTACACTTTAATAACTCGATTGCAATACTATCATTTCACCAATAAAACCGAATGTATAAATATGTATTGTTTGTTTGTTTACTTTTATTAGTGTTATGTTGTTGAATGTGTATTGATGATAATATATAAAGAACTTTACAATAAACAATAAGTTATTTTTTTTATTGTATTAAATATTAACATACCCTTTATTCGTACTTGAAATTCATACTGTCGCATAGGAACATACTTATTTATTCAAAGAATGTAATTCTATTGATGTGTGAAAATGAAACAAAAAAAAAATCAAGGGAGAGAGAGAAAGAAAAAAAATATAATCGTAAATTCGATGCTTCGGGAATGCGAATGATTTTTCCGATTTCATTTCGTGGGATGTACATGGAATTTCGTTAAAATTAAATTTAATAGTAGTAAATTTTATTTTGCAACCTGAATTAATTCGAAGTGTAGTCAATTGGTTATTTGCAGCTCGGTTGCAATCTATATTTTAAATCGTGAATAATTGTATTTGAATATATTGAAAGCATCCAAATTTGATAGTGAAAATTTGATATAATTTTGCATCGTGAAGTATTCTCTTGTTATGCCATTATTCATTAGTGAGTAATTTATGTATGTTTAATAATGATATTGAGCGAGAATTATATTAGCGAATAAATATAATTGTAGTCGCACAATTATATTATGCGGATAAGTGTTTTTTTTTCTGTTTTCAAAGCCAATTATTATTTCTAACAATACAATTATTTGATGTGACATTTCAAATACATTAAATAATAATTGATATTAATATTACATTTTCATGACTATTGGACAGTATATTGGTAAGAGGATTTTTTTATTTATTCCTCAATTCAGAGTGATATAAACACTAGAGTACTAATTTTCATCTAAATTGCAATGTTTCGTGTCGATTTATGCCCAAACGTGGCATGAAAGGTAAATTAAATTCAACTGAATAAAACTCAATCCCAATTTTATTCTACAAATGTACAAACGGTATGCGAAAAAAATTCTCGTAATTTTCACCCTCGATTTTACTACTATTACGAATTCTATATACATTTATGCGAATCACGTGACGAACATTTTTCTGGCTTGCGTTCGTACATAATCGATATAGAGTTTACATATTCAAACGTTAATCTACAGTGAATTGTATGAAAATAAAAAATCTTGTGAATGGTATTTATTTATTTTTTTTTTCTTTATCCGTATTTGCAAATACGAGCATAAACTGTATCGTACACTATTCAAATATTACAATACATGCATTGTTATTATTCACTAATTTAAATTCAAAAAATAATTTTATCATGTTAACGGTCAAAATATTTCAATGAAATATATGAACTTTATAAAATAATATTTTTAACAAAAGTACAGCATTTCTTTCTCTATATTGGAAGCAACAGATTGGAAATTGTTCAATGTATATGGTTGAACATAACCGCAACGAGGCTTTACAAAGTTTATTATGAAATTTTCAGATACCAATATTGGAATTTTAGCGGGTTCTCAAATTGACCACGTAGTAGACGATGCACTTCGATCGACCCGTTAATATATACATACTATGTAAGTTGATAGAGCAACTAATTAAATTACCCGAATGGATAGCAAAGTCAAAATGTTCATGAAACTTTGCGAAATCCATGAAATACATTATATACAAATGCCCACACCGTATAACAACTTTTATCAAGAACATGTGTCATACTCTGTTCAATTCATTTCCAGACAAATTTGAAAATTCAACGGTGACATGGTTGTACATAAACATATACATAAAAATATTTCAATTAATCACTTGCGACTTGTTGCAATGAGTACAATGGCAATTTCAAATATTCCACCAATGAAGAAAGAGAAATTCACCAGATGATGAATGGTCAAAATTCAAGGTGTTATCAACCAACGATAACATTTTCTGTCTCGCCACAGTCTGCAACCGCCGCCTGACCTCTTGGGACAAAATTGGATTTGTAAGTTTGTTCGTGTCAGAACTTTACTGTTGCACCCAACTAACTGTGGTGGGGCGCAATAAGTTATAATATATTGATAGTTGTCTTTGCCAATCGTATATAAAGTAACCCGCGATTGATCTAGCATCAGATATAGTTCCACCCATAACTTTAAAATGTCCAAGTATAAATCTTCAAACACATAATATAATTTTATAGTTTCTACATTTCATTAATTCGCAACTGCCACTCATTCTCCGTCTACCAGTATATTTTTATTTCAAAATGAATAAAAGTCACAGAGTGGAAAAGCAAATTGGATTACGGAATATTTTACGGTAAAGTCTTTTGTTTCAAACTGACAACTTTTTTTTTCTCCCCTTATTTGAAATGGTGCTGGATGACGATTCGCTTGACTTTGGGTGATGGCAATCGGGTCGAAAGGTACACGTGCAAACATGCAGCAGAGGCTAGTTTAATTATACGCCAGTTGAGCGTGTCAACAAGCCGAGAGGATGAAATTCGACAGTTTGTAGAGAGAGGGAGAGAGCGACAGAGAGCGAGAGAGGGAAAGGGAGCGAGATAGTGAATGTCCAGTTGGAAATTGATTTCTATCGATTATAAGCAATAAACGTCAAGTTTCATATGCTAAACCAACAGTGAATAATATTGTTCTCATCTCCTGAATGAAATTTATTCAGAAATGTAAAACTGTATATTCGTTAAATGCTATTTTCTATCTGTAATATATTAATCATGAGTGTAAATGTTCATCGTTTAAGAAAATGACAAGATCGGAAATGACGTACACTGAGAAATAGTTTAAGTATAAAGATTTATGATGCGAAATTTCATGGCATTGTCATGGAGAAACTTACGCACGTCCATGACAAGAGCTTTAAATTTATTCACAAGACAACCTGTGAGATTAATGACTTACAACATCATTGAGATTAATAATGAAAATTTTACAAAGAAAATCAATACAGTCATAAGTTAACACTCATACAAATGTATTTGCAATTTCAATAGTATTTAATTATATTGTTGTTTCTAAATACCATTGTGTATTGTCGCATTGTTGTCTGTGGATTTTTGTTAAATTTGCACGATTTTCCTGAATGGAGAGATGGATATAGTGAATCCCTGGGCAACCCTTTTGCCCTCACTTTTTCAGTGCCAAAGAGTGCTGTCGGAGGATTTGGCGCTCCAATAAAAGGATTAAAGGGACGAGGGTTAATCCTATTGGAAGAACCATTCTCACACTTTGCACGCGACGCCATCTCTACCGGCTCTCGTTCATCCCAAAAGCCCTGGTCGTTTCGTTTATTTATTTCTTTTCTCCTTGTCCCTGATTAGTTGCCTGACCCATTCTCACTGTATCTCTTCTGCTGATAATGAAAAATCATTTTTTTTTCTCACCTACACACAATGAATTAATCCACAATTGAATTCAAATTGATAGAATTAAATGGGAAATAGATAGATTGGTATATAGCAATTTGAAATACAATATGAATAATCTTTGTGTATTTCTTCTTTGCAATCTATCGTATAGAGTAAGAGAAAAGAAAAAATAATAATTAAAATTTGTTTATCTTTCGAGAGTGACAAATTTGAATATATCATTCAATTCACTTCTTTTACTTGTAAAATATTCAACAATAGTATAGTATATGCGCATGTCGATCTTTTACAGAGTATACTTTAGAAGAGAGGGAGAGAGAGAGAGAGCAGCAGCACTTGAAAGAGGGTTCAAAAAGTTTTGTTGCCGAGTTTTAATTTCACTCTCATGCACACGAATATAGAGATAAAAGAATAAAAAAGGAGGAAAAAAAAGGAAAGTAAAGAAAGCACAGCGACAGGCTATAAAATAGAGCAAGAGGACGCGACAAAGTGTCTCACGATATTTTGTGAAATAACTTTTTCACATCACCCACGCCCTCTTCTTTCTTTCCTCGTTATGTTAATTTTCATTCTAATGGAGTCACAATATATAGTATTTTACACTGTTTTCTACACTCTGTAAAAATATAGTGCAGTAAAAAATTTTGTCACACATTTTTTATGCTATATGTAAAATTTATATGATATCACGTATAATAATGAATATAAATAAATGAAATATTATTGGAAAATTTAATAATTTACTCACAAAAATATATTTTACTTTAGGCAACAATGCATCGAATTATTTTAATACTTTCAATATACAATTTGCCTGTTGAATTTTCTTCAATAAATTTCGGTGTAATAGATGTTGTATGTGCGATAAGTCGGTAATAAATTGTCATGACAATTAACCAAATGGATCGATTTCATATGAAAATATATGCGCGAAAGCGAAACAATTTAAATGTCTAGAGAGTAAAAAGGAGATTAAAACTTCCATCGCTATAAACGTGGCGGTTTTATCCTCCAACCTCTGCTATCCAAAACGTCCGTACATAAATTTCTGATGTTGGACAAAGAGAGAAATTAGTGTGAGAGAGTATAACAGCAACCGCCACCATAGTACGGAAGTAGCCAGGATTACCGGCGTAGATGTTGGACATTAAAATTCATGCGGAGACATTTGTGATGCAGCTCTTAATGACCAGGTGCAAAAAAGCGCTGGTGCATTTGAAGGTATATAACACACTCGACACGTCGTGTCTGTGCAACGAATGAAATACCATGACAAGAAAGTTGATAGAAATACATAGAAGAATATTATAAAAGAAAAAGCTGAATGAATGAATGAATGATCGAAAACAGGAAGCAAAAGTGAGAACGATAGACTTGCTGACCGAGAAAATGTTTCCATCAGGCGAATGACAAAAGCGAAAAATATGAATGCATCGGAAATGTTGGAAATGCGGAAAACTGTGAAGATTTTTTTCCTCATAACTTTTTTCCATCTTTTTTTCATTCCATGGAATTAAGTTCACGAATCGCGATATGTTTGATATACCTTCCCTACGTCGTTTCATACATGTCAATGAATATAAATGATTTATTTTAATTTATGATTCATTAAAATGCAAGGATATAAAGTAATTGCCGTTAAAAAAAAAAGGTATATGTATATATTCATGAGTATAAAGGGTGTCCTGAGACGTATACTTGAATGCGAAATGCAAGACGAAGCTGGTGATGACAACGCCATGTAAATGTTGATGTGTGACTTATCGGTGTCATTACTTCTTAGGCGACAGTACTTGACGAGCCAAGAGGTTAAGTAAGGAAAGTCCGCGAGGGATTTTAGTTGAAGATGTCGTTTGTTGAACTTTAAATTGATCTTCGTCTTTAACTTACATTACTCATCCAAGCATCGCGTCACTCAAAAACGTGCGAGTCTTCAGTAATAGTCAAGTTTTGAAGTTGTATACACGACGTCGATAGCTCCCGACGCTTCTCTTTTAAAAGTTAATAAAGACAAAGTTATTTCCAAATTAGATCACGCTCTCTTTGGCAAGTATCTACTCACAACTTTTTACATTCAATGCGACCAAATATATTCAACCGAATAAATCATCGGATTATATACGATTTAAATACCGCAATTAATATTAATATTAATTCAACAAAATAGAAAATAATCGTAATACTGATATACTAGCACATAAAGTTATTATACCATATCAAGCAATTTGCATTCTTTCTTTCTAATTCATCTAAATGACAATATTTTATTAAACAATAATAAACAATTTCCACATAAACATTTTAATAAAATATTCAACAATAAAAATTACAAATACCTACACACAATCTCCATGATATTAGTCACAATGTCAATGATATTAAATATTAAATTATTTGCAGATGATGAATCCAGGCAGTTACACTCTTTACCCAAATATTTTTACGCTTGAATAACATCTAGCAAAAAAATAAAAAATAAAATAGAAAAAAAAAGACTAGAAAAACGTAGACGATGAGAGGGAGATGGGGGTTGAGAAAGAGAGTACGTAGAAGCACAGCGTCGGTTGGTCGACATCTTAGCGGAACATAATCGCCATCTATCACGTTTCGGTGCATATCATATAATATCCTGGTGGGATGTGGGTCGTAGGATACCCAAGCGCGGTATATATAGTATAAGGAGATAGATTATATATCTATATATTCATCTATGTATACATATATATATGGGTTTGAACGTTGCCAGCTACGACGAAGCATTGGATGGGGTGGTAGCAGGGTGGCATAAATCTGCTGAGGGCTCCCCAGGGTATTTCCCTTCTTTCCCAACCCAAAGTCTCTCACTATCATCCTTCTCGTTTGCTCGTAGTTGCACACTTGCTTTTCACTCTTCGCGCGTATGCCTTCTTCTCGCCGCCACCGCCCCAAGTTGAAAGGCCGATGCGAGATGAATCCTGAGGTTCAATTCCCGCCGGTTTATCCGACGCCCCAAGGTGTGAGACCGCGCAAAGCCATAAAAAGCCACATTTATATTACTCCAAATAATTACACGTCGATAATGTATTGATCCACCTCCATCTTCTTTATTATTTTAAGTATATAATACTCTGTATTTTATAATAATTTTTATACACTGTGTGATTTCACACCGTTCAATAAATCAATACTACATCATGAATTTGAAATTCATATTTTTGTTTTTTCGTCCAGTTTATAAATAAATTTATATTTAAATATGTATTCTTGAAAATATTATGGTATTTCATCATATGAATTATGATGAAACGATCGATATTATTTTGCGGAAAATATGATCTTTCTTTGGTAATAGGAATGAAAAAAAGAAAAATATCGAGATCCGGGAGATTTATGAGAGAGCATTCACGAGATATTTACGCTTCAGCCTTTTCACTCTACCATCGCTTTTCTTTCCGTCTACGTCACAGGCATTATTCCAACGGAAATTCTTATGAGCACTTCGTGTCCCTTAAGGCCTCGTGTTTATAGCCATTCCAGGACTATGGCGCGAAGAGACGCTCGTGAAAGCTCATGGGACTTCTAAAGGATCTTCTCGCGTCACCTCGAACAAATAATATTTTTCCTGGCGCTATATGTCTGCTTTCAATAAATTCGTAATATTCATAAATCTTCGTATTTTACATGCCGCCATTCTATTATTGTTATTAATAATTTATCCCGACACATTCTCGTTTTATGTTCGTCGTATATACAAAGATTTATAAGTCGTATACGAGAAATAGCCGCAGCAACAAAAATATTTGAGAGCAAATGTAAAAAATAACTCAACAAATATTTATATATATATATATATATATACGAAGCCACAGTTATTATTTGAGTATAGCAATTTATTTTCAGTAAAGACCGCTACATATATAAAATTACGTTAAGTGAGAGTGTGTGGAGAAAGTTGCCAAGCTTTCGACGTCTCATTTCCGAATGTCATTTCTCAACTCGGACAGTTTTCTCTTTCTCATACTCGAAAAGCCATTCAAAATTATGCTTCTCGTCCATTATTATTGTAAACGGGTGTCGCGCGTGTCATCCGGTTGTCGAGAGCACTCGACGGTAGCACACTACCAATGTACCCCTCTCTCTGTATATATATAGGGTTTCGGAAACTTGGGAATTAGATTACTGCGCGCGCGTGATGAGAGGCCCTGTCGTCGTCTATCATTCCCTTTACTATTTACACTCGTCTTTCGTTTTTTTTTTTTTTTTTTTTCCACTATTCATATATAAAACTTTTTGATGCAACTTCTTTTCCCAAAGGTTTCAGTCATCAAATCAAGTTGAAATGTTTTGCGAGAAGTTTGCACAAAATTTTATTCAACTATCGCAAAAAGTCATTATCGATTGTTCACAGAGATACAAAACTTCGATATTGCAATATATTATTTAAAAAATAATATCTAATGATATACTTTACAATTCATATAATAGTGAATTTATAGAGTGATTCGAAAAAAACAATCCGGGCAAGGATTCGTATTTATATTACGTAAAAAAATTATTCGTACGAATTAACAGCATAAAGAAATAATTATATCTAGTAAAAAAAATGGAATAATGGCAATTTTTATTTTTTTCCATTTTTTTTTTTCGTTGAACATATCAAATGAAAAATGGCACTATCATATAAAGTATATTAAATTATGGTGGGATTTCTTCTATTATTTGTCTTCCATCACGAGACAGTCGAGCGATCACAGGGAATTGCAACGTGAAGAGAAGATGAAACGAAAGTAAAGAGAAACTGAAGATACAGCATATACATATACATGTACATGGTGACGAATAAGACGTCTAATTTCGTAAGTGCACTAGCTACGAAGACAAACGCCGTAGTCAACTTCCATAAAATGGAATCCACTTTTTATACTTCTCTTTTACTAGCAGATTAACGTTGCAGTATCAATCGCCACACCGCAAAATCATATTTATACTTTCGTAATATTCAATTCATATTTCATTCAAACAATTTATATTTTTCACGATCAATACTTTTCAAGATCAATACTCAAATGTTGAATCAAATACGATAATCAGACAGTCTATTTAATTAAAATGAATAAAAATGACTCATGTTTATGTTTTTCAAGAGCGAATGTATCGAGATGAGATGAATTAAAATTTTTTTTCTTTCATTTCTCTCTGTTTCAGCAATGGTAATATTCCTATAAGAATTAATCGATCATTAAAACTCATTTCCAAAGATCCCTTCGGTCTTTTTGAAACATTGAAATAGCGCCAACATCAACAGTGACGTAAAGAGCTTATCGCGTGTGTCCAAAGTTGAAAGCCTTTGCCGGATGTGAAAGCATGCTGTTGAACAGTTATACTAAAGGTGTCTCTTTCTTTTTTTTTTTTCATTCATTCTTTCTTTCTTCTACCATTCGTCTCGTTCTCTAGTTTTTTCGTTCTTGTGTATTGTAAATTGACTGGATGCTTTGAAGCAGCCTTTCATAACTGTGCTTTAACACAACGTGTAAGATTTCACCTATACATAATTCCATCACAACGTAATAATCTCAATTACATATGGGTACAATCATTTACATATATCACATTTATTTCACATATTCTTACACTAATTCGCCTCGCGTATTGCAATTTTCAATGGTATTATTCCATAAAATATATTACAAACATAATAACTGTACTTTTTGGTATTTTTAATTTTTTTTTCTTTTCTATTACGTGAAATGCTGTGGTAATGTTAAGGATGCATATATTACAAATATTTTACGAATAAAATATGCATGCACTTTGTCAATTCATATACTGTCCATATATATATATATATATATATATATATATATAGATATACTTACTTAATCGTGAAAGCTTAAAAGCATCAGCAGTATTGATCACGTCTACATATGCCTGTAGATCAAAGCGACGAGTTGTATTATTTTGATTATGTATCGCTATAGCGTATTTGAAAGCAGATTGGACTTCATCCGTTCCCTGCTCGAATATCGCTCCTGAAATAAACCAAAATTCATTATAATACCATTATTTATACACAATCACGTTATATTTATCAGAAATGAATGGCATTGATATCACTATAACTATATCAATTGTAACCCAAGTATAATATTGAATATCAATAGTGAGTGAAATAATCAGAGGTAATTAGCCTTCTTTGAGTCGATGTAAACCCAAGCTTAATAGCTATGTTTACAATCAAGATATAGATCATGATTACAGTATACGTATAGAATTGACATATGTGCGTTTGAATGATGCAAAATAGTTGGTCATTCAACTTGACCACATTCACCATAATGTGTATAAGTATGGGATTCGTTAATATTATGTCATTGACTTTGAGAGAGACTGAAACAAACGGCATCAATAATCGACCATATAAATTTTGTCTTTGAGTAATATTCTCGAGAACCAACAGTTCGTGCCCATTATTTCTATTCTAAAATTGATGATAGAATATTCAATATCGATATTGAATAACATCCGTTTGAACTATTTTATGATACTGTAGAATATTGTCGAATAAAATACTTTAAAGGGACTCTGTGATGTAAAATGAATAGAGAATGACAGAGTATAAAGAGCCCTGCTTGTGAGATGGACGTGTCAGTTCATCAGTGAGTATAAAGTTTCATTGGTATTCTCCATTTTCTTCTATCACTTTATTAACATTATAGTTATTCGATATATCCAATTAAAATTATGTTTTGCATGAAGTAATATATACATTTATTGCAAATTAAAATTGAATTAATATTCATTAATATTTTATCAAATCATTTTATTTTTGTTACGGTTTTTGAGGAAGACCAATGATTACACCATTAGACTTGACAATTGTCTTTATTATCCTTATTCATCACTATAATATAGGAAAAATTATATTGACTTGAGTTGAGATGCTACGCAATCCAAATATATAATCTCCATTGCAAAATTTCAACGAAATGCAATTACATTGTGATGGAAATCTCAATTGTAAGATATATAGATACAATTTGATATGAAAGCCTCGACTATGCAGTTCACTCAATATATACATACGTATAATATAGATCGTTACATTTCGGATCAGTTTGGACACGCTCTTTAGGTATATGAAGTGGTTGTTAATGGCTGTCAGTTTGCATTCACAAATATCAAACGATTGTGTGCATTTGTTCTTTTTCAATTTGTTTTTTATTTTTTATGTTTATTCCATTAATTTCAATTTCATATGAATTCTACTTTCAACGGTTTGATATATTTGCATATTATTTGAGTACGATTGACTATGCAGTTACGATTATACAGCAGTAGTAATGGTTAAGCTATTTTTATATCAGTAAATACAATGAATAATGATATTGAGATGAACATTGTATGTAGTGTTTATTTTGGAGCAAAAAACTAATCATATTTTCATTCTTTCCGTTAATTGCACTTCGATATTACATTTAGTATTGTACTTAAAATAGATAAATAGGATGAAAACGAAATAAATGAAATTTGATTTTATGAATTTACTTTTAGTTTTTTGTTGGGAATTTTGTTGTAAAATAAATAGAGTAAAACTGAATCATTGCAAATATACTTATTTTGCTTCATGCAATGTTGAGAAATAATAGTTGGAGATTCACCATATACTGAGCTTTTGTTGATAGTAATTGGGTGCACCTTGTGATTGGCGATTGATGTACAATGGAGTACGGACTATCCATGCGGTGAACGAAAAAAAGAAGAAAAAAATTAAAAGGGTTTGGACAAAGGACCGGGGAATGAGAGAGTTAGCCAAAGTACTATAAAGAGAATATTCGATGTGTGTTGCTAATGTTAGGGCACATGTTCATGGAGTGAAGAAAATCGACTCGAAAACATCACAGCGATAGAACAAAGAGAGGCTAAGTACGGTGGACGCAAAAGGGTAGAGTTTCTCCAGTTTCGTCAACACACTTGTCTATTGTGTACTCTCTTATTTATTTTATTTATTCTTTTCTTTATATGCATCGTACTCTGTTTAATAATGCATAGAGATCTTTTATAGTAAATTTTACTTTTCAGATATTTACAAGTTGATTCAAATGAAAATAATACAGATATTAAATAAAAACCGATATATAAACAGTTCTATTGCCTTTGACATTTATATAATTTTTTTTCATATTTATACGATTCAATAGATCAATTGTGTTTAAAATATTTCACTGTTGTTTAAGTTACGATGAAGATGGTAAAGTTATCATCACAAGGCGGCAAATTTATTTATGTAAATTTGGAATTGAATGGAATTGCGAAAAGTGCAAACTAAGAGTGGAATTAAAAGTGAATGCGATTGTCCGAGTAAATAAAAGGCATAAACAAGAAAGATGAGAATCGATGCATACGTGAGAGTCTAGAAGGATATGTGGATTGTTAAGTTGGTATGGTGAAGGGTGCTGGAGGACATTGAACACCAATCAATAGACGCGCGGCGGCGCGCCGCCTGTCAACGGTCACGAGATGAATACGACTGACTGCATGTGATTTCAACCTGGATATTTGCATGTGTATACGGTTTCATCAGTCATTTGCAATTTCAAAGTCCAATGAAAACTGGCTATACTTCGTCATGTCATTTTCAATATTTCATAATGAAAAATGTTTTAATCAAAGAGTATGTTATGTAGAATTTTCAAAAAAGAAATAGAAAAAAAAATTGAATTTCCTTTGATATAAATTTAGCCAATTTATTTTCATGATTTCATTTAAAACAATAATGGATAGAGAAAGAATTTAAAATTATATAACATATGTACTATTTATGGAAATATGCTTCAATCCACCAGTGAATTAAAAACCAAGTGTTGAAATGAATTGCAATAAAATAAAAAAAATTTTACATAACAAGGCCAAAATAATGAATTAGTCCGTATTGGAAATTATATCATCAGCGTTGTGATATAATCTTACAATCGATAAGATAATAACATGTGGTGTCTGTGTATCTTGATGTTTGCCATCAAAAATTGTTTGCGAAACGAAAACAAATGAGAGTATATGCACACTTGATGACGCCATGCTATCAATGATGATAGTCATCTAGTAAGTGTGATCAGAGGGTATTGAAGGAAATTAGAATGCTGATAAAAATCGTGGAGAGATTGGATCACCAACATCTACAGTTCAATGTGTGAAGTTCAATTTCAGTATATGACACTTATTCACCCTTTCGCACGCTATTGCAACCTCCATCGTGAATGAATATAGTCAAAAGAGATTTATGAATTCATTTTATGACTCACAACAGTAGCTGCAGACTGAGTTGGGCAAAGTACTGCAAGAGTATATATACGAAATGGAAGACAATAAAAGTCAAGACAATAAGGGGAAAATTTTCTGATATATATTTCCAACAGAAAAATGAATGATGACATGATGAACATAGGTACAATTGCGGATATTGCGTTTGTGCGTCAAGGTTAAATGAATAATCGCCCGGAGTAAAATATTTCACCACTCCTCTTCGCACCAACGAAAAAAAGACAAGGAAAAAAAAATATATATATATAGCATCAATTTCCCTGTTTCTTTCATCCACTTTATTCTCCACTCTCCTCTGGTATATTGTTTTCTCAGGATAAATTTTATTGCTTTGAAATTTTGCGCAGGCAGGATCTAAAACTTCTCAATGCTTTTATTATTATTTTTCTTGCTTTTCCATCCAACAAAAATGTATCATATTATATTGTGATGTCATAAAATGAAAGAAGACGAAAAGAAAAAGTAATTTTTTTTTTAAGAAAAATCGGGTCAAAATTCTGTTTATTTTTTACACGCGAATTTTTATGAGATTTCTATACACTGAGATATATAAAGGTAGTAGTGATATATCGGCGTGAGTCTATTGGTATAACTCGTGACCAAACCCCGAGAAAACCCGTGAACTTTCCAACCCATCGGTATTTATATACTTACATAAATATATATATATATATATACATCCCGGCATACAACACAGCAAAACGCAATTGATGCAGAATCTATTTGCACCGTGAATACTAACTGGATTCATATCGAACAGGTTTGTGGGGTATACGGTAGCAGGTACATTCAAAATGTTCGGTAGGTGATATTTGTAGCAATGAAGAGGAATGAAACACGCGGGAGGGAAAGGGCAGGATGAAATTCGTCGTCGAACGTTTACTCAACCGACTAAATGTACTACGACCCTTTACGAGAGTTTGTGCAAGGTGATATACAGTGAGCACTGAGAGAGTAAGAGAAACAGCGGAAGAAAGCATTGTTGCCATAGTATTGTTGTACCAACAATGGTGCCAAGACAGGAAGAATGATATAGACAGCTCTCTCAATACATATATATATATATATATATATATATAAATATATATTTAATGTACACTTGGCGCTAAATAAAACAATTTTAAAGGTTTGAAAGTCGCCGATGAATATTTATATCATCTACAGCGTTTCCTTATGAATGATTGATGCACATTCATTATAAATATAATAATAGCTTTTATAGACTTTCTGATTTGTATTATTAAACGGTAAATGATGATTCTTTGTCTGGAAGTTAAAAAAAAGAAGTGAAAAAAAAATAATGATAAAAGGGAGAACGTGAGAGAGTAAAGATAAAAATACTGATCTTTATTGTTTGATTGTACATAGTATACTATCATGTAATACCCGTTGTCGAAGATAACGATATGTCAAGTGTTCTTCAAAAATCGTGGCGACAAGTGAGAAGGTGGCACACAATCGTTAAATTTTATTATACCACGTGATAGAGAAGGAGGGAAAAAAAAATACATGGGAAGAATCAGTAAACAACGTGTCCGACAAAGTGAACCAGAATAAAAAAAAACAGAAATGATGAAGCAGTTCTCAAGAGCGATGACATCTCGAATTAATAAGAAAACAAAAAACCAGTGAGTATACATGTATATATATATATATATATATATTGTAATTACTCAATTAATTTTATTTTGAATGAGATTGTTCAATCTGAAAATTACGACAGAGATTGATGGAGAAACTTTAGTATTGTTACGTAAAGCTTATTATCGAAGGAGACTGCAATTAAGTCCTTGAAGCAATACAGTTTCTTTTGAGTGTAGTGCAGCTATTCTTAAACTTTACTCCAATAATTCATATTGAAATATCACCGATATAAACTCGATGCCTTTTATTCTCCCAATAACAATCTCATGGCTAGGAAGAACCCGTGAAACAGAGTAGTAACCTGAATACATCTATATTTATATATATTTATATATATTTGCAGACAATCGTCGTTTATGTTTATTTGTATTACGTATTGTTAGTATTCTCAATAACGAGGAAACAAAAAAGTTGCGCGTCTTCGTACCATTTATGCTCGACAAGACAATGACGCTCGCCACAGTTCACTTTGATTACATTGACGAGTGAAAAACATATAACTTCTATCTCATTCATAGTTTTGTTCTTTATGCTTTTTTTTTTCCTTTCCCTTATTTAACTCGGATAACACACAGTTTTCACTGTGAAATTTGCGTTTTATATACTCTATCTCAGTAGTTAGATCCCCCTTGTCATGAGTAGAATAACGGATGAAGCCTCTCTTCACAAAAGATAAGTACTTCTCATTAAAAATTGCATCAAGTTAGACAAGAGCATATATACACATAGAATAAAATGAAATTATCACTAATCTACTCCCAACTCACAAAACCATTCAATATACTCACTAAGATAATAAATAGTAGAAATAAAAGCTCTTATACATTTTCATTATTACAAGAACGAAATAATATATATATTTCTATAAGTTAAAAATATGAAATATGTAGTATATACTGGAAGCAATATGAAATTATAGAGAATAATCGTGAAACTCATAAAACAAACTAATGATAACTAGCACAAATGACTGGTTTGCTAGGTGTTATTAGTTTTTACTAGTATTTGTTATAATTATTAGGAATCATGAGTTATAATAACTAATACAGTAGTAGTTATAATTAGTTAGTGCTAATTATGACTAATTCTTTGAATGAGGTTAGAGTCTATTTTGTATTGTCGTAATCCAATATTACTTGACTATTTGCTGGACATTTTTAAATTAAATATACGGGCATTATTTACTAAATACGAGTTCTTAGTTTTTCGAATTACTTGAGAAAATATTTTCAATTATGTATCAACGTGACTTGAATAGGAAATCAAGTTTTATTAAGAGGTAACGAACATGTTCCATGGTAGCTTCATCGATATCTACAATATATAAGACTGCATGCAGCCTGTATGCAAGAGACTAAAGTAATCTGCGTCCGGCCGAGACAGCACGCCGAGTAGATAAAAGTCTCCCAAAGTGGGAGGATCCTAATAAACGTAAAAGGAAAGCTGGCTTAAAAGCTCTTCGAATAATGGCCACCATCTCGTATAGAAATGGTGAAAGACAGAAAGAGAAAGAGATAGGGGAGTGTGTGTGAAAAAGTGTGAGAGAGTGAGAGAGTGAGCAAAAAGACAAATAGTGAAAGAGCGAGAACGAGACGTGCTCACACCAACATAGAGATTCACTTGTATTAAACCTCGCTCTTCGCTGCTCCAAATTTACCGGCCATTAAAAATAATCGAACCGATGTCTTATTCGTGAAATGTATACAAAACAACTCGCACGTGATCTTTAATAAATATCTTTCATCAATTATTTGGAGCGTTTTTTTTATCAATTACAACTTGGTGTTCAGTCCGATTGTTCATTTATAAAAATGGTGTGAACACACAATCACATAAATATAAAATGATTCATTTTAGACATTTATTCTTTGTATTTTATTAATATTATCATTCTTATTTTTTTTTCAGATGCTCTTTGCTTCAGTGTACAATTTCTGTTGTTCTTGAAAGCATGTGGGCGTCACATCCATAAGAAAAATCTCACCATTCTGTTGAAAGGTCTTGCTCTCCATAAAAGAATGGCTTTTTCATGTTGTTTTGACTATCACTGTGGAGTGCCATCTTGTCATCAGATAAATGAGCAATAATACTAGTCAGCGCTACTATGCATTCCCTCTTTATGTACATTTCAATTATTATATACGATTTTTCACCGCAACTTCTATGATAAAATGGCTGCAAAAAATTCGCTATGAATATATTTTATATTAAACTTCACTGCTTCTTTTTTTTTTCCTCTTCTTTTTGCAATGGTTAGAAACTTCTGTTTTCTTAAATCATGGTTACGAGAATGATAACGATCTCTCTACAATCTTTGCCGTCAATGTCTTTTGTTGGCCAGAACTATTGCCACAATGGGGGTGAATGTATTAGCACTAATATAAAAAATATTCTGCAATATGTGCAATGTGACACTATTTTTCGCTTTATTGCTCAATCAAAAATAACATCTCACACAAAATATATATCTCTTAACACTTTTATTCTCTGACAATATATAAATATATTAAGCCCGCAATTACTGTCATTTTTTTCACATTATTTATGTGAAATAAATTGAATGAAACGCGATATTTTTGGGAATAGAAGAATTCATTGACAATAAATCGACAGTACCTATACCAGATTATCGTGCTCATCACTAATGAGTATTGGTGGCTGTACGCGGTGCACAGTAATTACATTATTCCATTCAGTAGCATTTAGTTAATCCACCTGGAATTAGTGCTACATAAGGGATGAAAGGGCTTCCAATTCTCCACTTAGTATTGAGATTGAGATTTGAACTTTATTCACACTTAACTTGCACCTTAGTATTGTTCATTTCAACCATCATAAATTAATTTCACGTGCTCACATATATTTATAAATGATTTATTAGCAATGCAATATTCATATATAGAATTAATTAATTGCCGGAAATTAAAATGATCTCCAAACGTTTATTCAATAATTTTATTATCATTCTATTTCAAGACAGTAATTTTCTCTCAAACATAAATGCAAACAATTCACCATTCTTCTTTTAATCATTATACGAGGACGAGAAAATAAATCTTTGAAATGACTGAGCGCACACAAAACCCCACAACATTTTTCCATTTCACCGTGAACAATTTTTATTTTGCTATCTATCTCTTTTCTTTTTTTTTTTCTACGCTGAATAACAAGTAGCTCCAATTGTGTGTGCGTTGTCGACGTTTGTATGAAAACGTCGCGTTGTCCAATTTAACTAGCATCGCGTCTCAACGATATTCTCACAGAGTTGGGAAGAGTTTTTCAACAACCTTAACAAGCGCACCAAAGAATTGTACAATGCAAACCGCAAACGAGAAAATGTTTGCAGGTGTACTTGCACCATCATACGTCTATCTATAACAAGAGTGATGTAACAACACTGTTATCATCGTTCAAGCCAATTATTATAGAGATCCACTGCCTCTCAATAACTCCTTACATATTACCGAGTTTTTAGATTTACACACTCGAATATAAACTCGAATCAAAACTTTATGAGCAATCATTATTTAATAATTATTATTGATAGAACATTGTTGAATATTTTTCACAAAATACTACACACATCATATCCAATATTGAGTGGAAATTGGTGTCATCGAAATAGTTAACACTTTTTATTTTGCCTGTCTGAATAAAGTTACACGACAATATACCGTGCAACACTATATGTGTGTATTACAGTTGACAGGTTAAATGAGAAAAGAGTGTATAAAATTGTGTAAGTATAGCATGAGACTGATGCAGGTGTTACTAACGCAATTTCATCCTAATATAAATTCTCGGAGGTCCGCGATATTGAATCAAATCGTGTGGTACTGTACAGTAAGAGCGCTGAGGTCGACACAGAGCTTTATTCACACCAGAGATACTTTTTCTCTCTAGTCTGTCATTGGAAGGTTAACTGGATTCACGTAAGAGCATCTAAATTATATCTCATGCCAACATATTATGTCATTTTGTAAAATGAGAGGATAATGAAAAAAAGTAAATGGCTGTATATAAAGGCTAGTGTAATTAGAATTTATGTGAAGATATAAAGAATTCAAGAAAACACTGTTGAATATATTGTTGAAACTGCAGTGTAATAAAATTAAATTAAACTACACCAGTAATAGACTTCGGAGAATATTTTGATAATCGCAAAACAGATATAATCGTGTATATATATTATGTATGTTGAATTTTAGATGTGAGTGATAGTAACTTGTGCACATTACAGAGTCGCAATGCGGTGCTTGATCAAATTATACGTATAAATACATTGGGCATGGCTGATCGCTTTACGGTCAATGCGGTACGGTTACTGCATGCGCACGTGTGTACATATTAGGGAGAAAGCGGGTTCGGAAAGAGGAAGGTCAAACATTGAATAGTGGAGCAGTGAACAGGGATCACGCATATGTCTATATCGTTTTTGGGCAATAAATGATGATGGCTCGCATTGAATCGCCCATGTATCTGACTATGAATTAGTGCCATAGCTGTCCACGAGCTTCTACACTGCAGCGGCATTTATATGAAAGCCATTATGAGACTATCAATTGTTCAGTTTAACTCATGAATTATCACACTGGGCATTGTCTATTTTCACAATGTTTTTTCATGCATCGCTTCATTGTTATATTTTGCTCCAATACTGATAGTTTTTCTTTTCTTTTTCATACTATATGAGGAATTTTATTGTTTTCTTAATGTCCGTGACAATCAAATATATTTTATGGGAAGATTATTTTTCAAGACAGTTAATAAATGGTATTAGCCATTTTGGTTGATCTCACACGCCATTTATTTGAGAGGTATAGTGGGTATATATGTGTGTGGGCTGACAGCCGTTAAAGTCGTCGGAGCCAATCAGTTTTTCCCAACAACGACTGAATGGAGGGTTGGTCTTTCTATTCGGTAATATCTGATGAATGGAAAAAAATCGGCGTGGTAGGAATGAGAAGACGAAGAAACAACGGGGTACAGCCGTAATAACTAACCTTTTTCTCGAACGTGCTGGATTCTATGATTAATTTCTTGGCAATGATTTATGGGGAGGATTGTGTTGCCAGTCCAAAGAATAGAAAAAAAGAAAAAAAAAAGAACCCTGGCCAAAGTCTACCAAACTTTTTTATAAAATATAT
Organism: Galerucella tenella; assembly: GCA_910591685.1. Classification (NCBI taxonomy): domain Eukaryota; kingdom Metazoa; phylum Arthropoda; class Insecta; order Coleoptera; family Chrysomelidae; genus Galerucella; species Galerucella tenella. The sequence goes on from CAJUYH010000588.1 coordinate 54,458, forward strand.
GTCTTCATCTATTATTATTATTTTCTTACAAAGAGCAACCATTCGCTCATTATGGTATGGCTGTGAGTGAAACGCAACATTTTCAATGAAAAATAATTGAACATAAAAAAAAAATAAAAAATCTTTAACTTATCAAATAATTGCATCGCTTTATCTCACTTTTTACAGGCAATATATTCGTGCCAGTGGTATGTATACGTGTATGTATTAACCATATATGGACTCTTATACACTATACGGATCCTTTGGACATACCAGTAATGACTAATGGCAGGCGTCCATCATATCGCAGGGTGCATGTGTCTGACGTGCGTTAGTTACGTACTACACTCAAAACCGCCTGGCTCATGGCATTAAACGTGAAAATGTACGTATGGCTGAGCACATACACGTAGGTTATACTCTTTGCTATATACTTCAATTAATTTCTTCTACAAACTCACATGTAGGTTTTGACGATGAAACATTTTCAGATTTATCACAGGCCCATGCACTATGGACGATTTCAAACAATCAGGCTAGTGAACTGCGATGAAAGTTTAAACAATATTTAATTTATCGACAGAAGCAGCCGGATGCAAGAAACGATAGCGCAATAAGTTACAACTGCTCAAATGCGGAGTAGATTTAAGCTCATACCTATATACAAGAAGGGATTGGCCGGTAGTTTGCTATGACAATGGACGATAGAGGTAGCGTATGAGTGGAGTAAAGAGCGAAGAGCTGAAATGAGAGGGCGAAAGCTTGTGAGTCAGCGACATTCTGGAGGCTTGAGTTACGATCCATGACATCCAGGTTGTTCTTGGAGCCGGGGAAATCGACACGATCGAATAGCGGCCACGCCATAAAATGACAGCAGTGAAATTTCCACCGGCTGATTGGTTGTTCGGTGTGCGCCATTCGAACTATGTGCCGACAGTTTGTATACTACCGTGTTTCAACATATATATACATATGTTTGAAAAGATACGAACGAAATTGTGTGATATAACAACGAGAAATGAAATTGAGAAGGCGTGAAAAAAAAAATACACCCATAAATATAATACTTTGCCCAAAAATAAATTGCTGATGGATTTAAGATTATTAAATATAACAATATTATTTTATGTTGGTAACGGATTATAGTAAAATTTTTACGATTATAATGGTGAATAAAGTAATACTGTGTATGACTAAAAATGAGACATGTAATTGGTGAATAGAGATAAGGCACGCATACGAACTGTCAATGACTATATAAAGTATTAGTGGGTGTTTTTCATCGTGAATAAAACTAATCTGGCTACGTAAGGCAAAAAAGATTATTGCGATCGCAGTGCTAACTGAAGGATAATAAATATTATAAAAGTACATAATCGATAGGGAGTCTGTAAGAGAAAAATCTTATGTGTTTGAGCATAACCAATTTATAAACCCTTAAAGTGACGTTTATTTCTTATTTTTTATTATCTCCTTCTCATTTTTCTTTCTTATTTTAATGGGGGGGAATTCAAATTGGTTGTATGGTTGCATATTATATTTAAACCTCACTATATTATTCGTTGAAGTGATCCTTTTTTTTTCTTTTTTCCTCGCCGATTTATACTAAGCCCTACAATGTATGCGACGCGGTATTATCGATACGATTTCCATAAGCAGGAACATCGGGTGTTTGGCTTTCTGGTAGAATATCTACATAATGGGCCGATTCAAAAAGACTTTGAATTTTCAAGTGGGTACATAGGTGTATCTGTGGATGTCGGTGTAGGTTGCAGAATTCAAGATTCTACGTGACCGCATGCGAATAAAAGTATCCGCAAATAATAAAAGACACTTAATCCTTCTTTGATAAATTACAATCAGATATTTACACCGTAGTAATGTTGACGTGCTTTTTTGAATATAAATTATAGATGTATATCGATCAACTCATATTTACTACACGTCATTCATTGAATCAGATAGAAAGTGAATACAAAGATAAATAACAAAATACTGTTATCCAATTTATCATCAATTCAAATAGCGGATTAATAATTGAATACGCACACACATTTATGTCATAAGTTACGCATTTCCATACATGCCACCTAAACAAAATCAAATAAATGTGCCACGTGTTTTATGTACTGTAAATGAAAATAAACGATTGGATAATTAATCATCGCACATCGTTCACTATGGATTTCCTGCGTGTTTATCTTCTGAAATCTTTTTTCTTTATGTACAGACCATCAACGGTTGAATAAATGCAACGAAATTTCACTTTGTTTTTTTGTGTCACTCAGTGACAAACGCAACGCAGAATGAGTTGGACCTAGGAATCTAATGCAATCTATTAAACTTCCTTCAACAATGTGGTTGAGGATAATTGCTCTTACTATTATTGTTACACTGGACAAACATTTGTGTGCGAAACACATCACGTTACCCATAATGGATCTCAATGGTGCTGCGGATATAATGGTAATTTCACGATAATACAATTCATAGCAGTAAGAATAATACATTTTGAATGGTGCCTTTACAGAGTCAAATTGTGTGGAATTGTTTTTCTAATAAGACTACAAATCTATTCGTTGATGATGCAAATGTTGATATCGTACAGAAGCATCCAGATGATTTAACTGAATGGAGTTGTTTATTTGGTAATTCAGTGAACCGTACATATATTTCGAATGAATCCCATACGCCAATTCAATGTGTGGTTGTGACAACAACGTCCACGGAAAAATTGAACAGAATGATACAAAACTTGGCTTGGCGTAATCCAAATCAATTTTATATTATTTCTGATGGTCGTCACAGTAAGCATGACTGCCAAAATGCTACGCCATTTTTAATGGAAGCATGGAAAAACGATTTACTTAATGTTATCTTCATCTGCAATAATGAGCAACGTGGTACATCGCTGTTTACATTCAATCCCTACACAGATAAAGCACCAATACCTTGGCAAAAGATTTCTACAGTGATAGCAGACAATCACCATCCCTGGACTCTATTCCAAAGGCACTCAAGTACGTAAATTATCGTATATCTATTTATCACACACGAGCATAATTGTCCTTCAATCTTTTCAGATGAAATGACATGTAGCAATCTATTTTTCGAGAAAACCAACGATCTCGGTGGTTATTTATTGAAATTAGTAACGAAACATTTTCCGCCGTACAGCATGATTGAATTCAATAACAATCGAATTGTCAGTTTCACCGGCGTCGACAGTATTATTCATGAAACATTGCAAAAAAAATTGAATTCCACTTCAATTATCTATGGTGATAAGGATATCGGATGGGGTAACGCAACTCATGGTATGGTAACTTACATGCTCAACAAGAATGCAGATTTTCTCCTGGTATCGCTATTTCCTGAACAGGCATTGTCAGTAATTGACATAATTCATCCAACACGATTCACATCGATAACAGTTGTGACACGAAAAACAGGATTCATGTCATCATATCAAAGAATACAACATTATGTCTCGTTGAATATCGTAGCACTATTTTTAGCAACGAGTATCTTGGCATTCATTAGCTTTTCATATATTTTGAAGGACGCATATTCGAATAATTTCTTAGACATTATTCGTATTTATTTAAATCTCCCGGTGCAAAATACGCCGATCACTTCCCATGGCAGATTATTGTTTAGTAGTATATTGATTGTTTTCTTTATATTTAACACTATGTTACAGGCAAATTTCGATAAAATTCGTACAATACCACGTGCCAATCGTAATATAGAAATTATTGACGATATTAATGATCTTGGATACACTGTTTTGGGTAGCCCATACGAAACAAATAAAATGAAAGAATATGGTGTAAAAAATACTAGAGTAATTAAAGGTGAAGTTAAGTGTTTGGAACTAGATGTAAATGAAGCGGTTGCAGATGAAGAAGGATTTCTTCGCCTCATCTCACTGGCAGAGGAATGTCAAATGCCAGCACAACAACTTATACCTATGTTTGTTGCGTATAACACTCGACGTTATTGGCCGCTATTTCACAAAATCAACACACTAATATTAAAAATGCGCGAGAGTGGTTTAATTGAATTGTGGTATAAAAAACATGCGGTCCAGTCAAAAGTCACAGAGGACATTACAACATATCGACCATTGAAGCTCACAGAATTGACTTTTTCATTTTTCATTCTTGCTGGTGGATTTTTGTGCTCAACTATTATTTTTCTAATCGAATTTTTCGTAATGAAAATCAAGCAATGATTATTTAGTTAGCAAAACCTTCTATATCAGAGTTTTGTATTCTAAAGGATACAATATATATTTTTATTTGTGCACAATTTCTATATCTAAGTACAGATTGTATTGATACATTTCAAATATATATATTTAAACTCACACAACGGAATTTTGTCATTATCAAATTGATATTGGATTATGTATGTATAAAATTTGAATTAAACTACTCTAAAAATTATAACTTTACATCATTCAATGATATTTCGTAATTTATCCCAATTTTACATCGGTAAGATCAAAAATAAGCAATAACGTGGATTTTATTAATTGCGTTATCACAAATTTTGTATTCGATGAACAAATGAGAAAAATAATTAACACTGAACTATTTGGGAAGACAAATGATAAAGAATCATTTTAACGTACGGCTTTCACATGACTGCATTCAAGAAACGTTTATCGCACAATAAAACAAAACAAACATTTAACAGAGAGAAGTTAAAGATGACAAGTTCCATATCAATCAATTCCCTCTCTCGTTCTTCGTGTCACTGAAATATATATATTTACGCGTACTATAGAAATCCATCACGATATCGAAATTGAAACATAACACTATTGCCATTTTCACACTGCACAGTATTAACCTTACCCATTTCTCATCCCTCTCTGTTTTACACCCTTTATTTTCATGCTTTCTATTTAGATCTACATGACGTCCTGGGTGTTTTATTATACGTCCTCCACAAGCATCAAATGGCGGTGCAGATGGTGAAACCTCCAAGTTCAGTGTATTGTCGACAATGATTGAAATCTCGACGCTGTTCCCTCGAGGGTGTCTTTTCAAATTTTACATTTCACCGAGAAAAAAAAATATGTAGACTCCTTTCACCGCATTCCCTGCATGATTTCACTCCACCTGAGTTTGCAGCTCTTCTTTTTCCTTTTTATTATTTTCATTTCATCTCTCTATGAATTTGTGTTTTTTTTTTTTTCATTACGAGCCCATGCCATTTTTTTTTTTTCGGCGAAACTAGCATAATACATTGCTCAGAAATTTTTTAATTGAAATGTACTATGAAAAAAAAAAAAAATCATTCAATTATTTCTGATGAGTTTTCATTATATCGCTTTCATATATTATCTTCAATATTTAAGACAAACTTATACTGCTACTACTTTCCTTTTGTTGGTCTGCTATCTGCATTGCCATATTTTTCAGGACTCATTATGCTATTGAAGGGGTAACATAGCGAAACTATAGACAAGTACCAAACCACAGTTTAAAATTTTTCTATTCCGTTTTTCACAATGAGGTGTTGGTATTTGATCGATCGAGCCTAGCTCATAGTCCTATTTTCTCTTTGGCACATTGTAAGTGTATTTTTAACCATGTTCGCGATGCGAATGAATAAAGGTTGTACTCACAGAGTATATTGCAAGTACTGAGGAATTGAAGACCGACGACCTGCATAACGCAAAAAATGTACCAAACTCAATTACAAAAGTTACACCACTCACGCTCGACCCATTTTTATCTTTTGCTTCACCTTATGTGCATCCTCGCGACTTGTCTTACACTGCGTCGTCACTTTTATTGCACGATGAAAAAGCCTGCTTTAATATGCGGGTGAAAAACAGTAGAGGATATAAAAGAACACGAGCATCAAGAGACATCAAAGTTCGTCCTCTTTGTTCACTTAAGAGTCTGCGAGATAACAAACAAAAATAGAAAAACATATTTCATTGAAAAAAATTGTGACTATGATAATCCAAATGAATTTCGTTGCTTGTCAATCATTCACGAATAATGGCTATCAAATGGTGGCGCTCATTGATGTGTAATTAATATCTCTGCTTAATTTTCAATCCAATTTGATAGAAAAAAAAAAAAATGGCGTTTGAATAAAAAAACGTGATTCCTTTTTTTTCTATTAGTATTTTTAGCTTTTTCCAATAAAAACGTAGACCATTGTATTCTCCTCGTTGGAACTGCTGTGTCATCAGCGACATATATACATATATGCATAAAAATATCGATACATTCGATATTGGTACATGCATATGGAAAAGCTTTATTCATTCCCAGTTTTATTCACGAACTTCGTTTGTATGCTCTGACTGGACTTGGCCAACAGCGCAGCTTTTTTTTTTCATTTTTTCCCACCAAATGACTTTATAAAGCTACAAAACTCTCAGAATTTCCCTTCATCTAATTTCATTTTGATGCAAACAAAAATTCATATTCAACTTGCTGAAAATATCCACATGTCATATTGATATAAATTATTATATTATAATGGCGTCAGATGAACAATTAATTTATTATCAGTCATCAAACCAAAAATACTTTGATCCAATTTTTAAATACGAAATTTTTCCATAACCAGCAGTCTATTGAATTCAAATTAACAATAAAAAAATCCCAATAAATTGATTGAAGTAATCATGAAGACTTGTATCGAAACAGAATTAATATCATCATTAACGTCAATATTAATAAAAGTTGTACCGTTATATTTACGTTTGAACGTGAATGGTTACAAAGCCTTCGAGACAATATTTTCATTTGAATGGACAAGACCTGTATACTCTAATATCCCATACTTTTTGCTCAAACTTCAGATATACTCGTCACAATAAAATGAAAAAGCATCTAGCAACAATCCCTTGTCTTTGTCACTGCTACTACAACGAGACAATTCTCGAGATTGTATCATGACTCGATTTATTCTTCCATCTACAGATTCAAACACAATTAGGTAGAAATTTAATAACATGGAAAAGTATAAATATATATATATATATATATATATATAAAATCCATTTGGTATATAAGTGTCGATGATCTATTTTATCCCTTTTATCATTTCATAGCGAATTGAAACCTACTGTAATAGAAAAATAAAATACCAGAAGATTCATCTTGCTCCTCGTTCTACAGTCTCTACACTATAAATCTCTAACGCAATTTGTATTGTGGTTGAGTCGCTTTGCACGCAGTTGAGCCTGTCAACTGCACGCATTCACCATCCCCATATGCGCTATTTTCACCAAACATTCGATCCGCTTGTTGACCTCTCAAACTCTATGGATCGACCAACAATTCCATTGGTCTCCAAATAGATTAGGGCTATGTGTACACACGATAATCTGATATAAACCATAACCTATTGACCAGAACAATAAAATATTTTCCCACATGAATAGGGATTGGGAAAAAAAAAACACAAAAGCAACAATGAAAAAATTCATACCTTTATATAAAATAGAAATTTATTCACATACGATAGTTTATAAATACATCAATAACACTATCACCATCATGGCGATTTGAACATTTGTGAGCGTGTCGACAATAATACATTTATTTCTTCATTATTAAATATCCGATGATACTGCTGACTGCCTCTAAAAGAATTCAATGCACGCGCTACCGATCGACCAGAGAGAGTATATAATCGGCGGGACGATGACGCAGTTCGATCCAACACAGAGGAAGCGCACGTGGGTACACTTTGAACATCGGTGTGACAGTATGTACACATATATATATATATATATATATATATATA